>WHYT01015866.1:95081-166991 GCA_009806455.1 Tetrax tetrax
ATTGAAGAGTTTCCCTGCTGAATGCAGCAATGGCAGTTCAGCGTAGGGGAAGTGGGTTGCTGGTGAGAGAAATCACAGAGATGCCTTAGACTATTTTAGGTCATTATCATCTTCTGGAAAAGCAGGTCAGGAGTGGGGGATGCATCTGTAACTCCAAACAGCAAAAGGCCTCTGCTATCACCTGTTTGAGGGGGAAAATCCAAACCATCGCCTGCCTTTCCAGGAGCCAAAAGCCTAAGTGCTCCTGCCCAGAAGTTCTGACTTCAGCTTTTTTTGGGAAGGCTGATGTTACCAGTACAGGCATCTGGCTAGGAGGAATTCGGAATAGAAGATGTAATGAAATCGAATGACATTTCAAGAGAGAATTGTGTTTTTAAATTAATATAGATACATGAAGGGCTACTTTGCTAGTTATATTACTAATTTTCATATTTAATTCAGCAAAAATGTTATTTTTTTTAATTTAGTCAAGCTCCTGCAGAATTTTCAGTTCAGCACACCTGAAAGCTGCAAAATATTCCTGGGTAAAGACTGAGCAGAATAGAAGTGAAGGGCTCTGGGGTCTTTCTGCTCTCGGCAGGGAAGCTTGTTCATTGTGGAAATGCAGCTTGTGTACAGGGCGAGATCTGGAGCACCTCCTCATTTATAAACACGTCTGGAGGACAAGATTCCTGAATTTTCCCCACAGAGTAGGACAGGCAATGCTTCCTGCATCAAGCAGCAGTTATTAGCCTTTGTGATTATTCCCAGTGATTATTCCCAGTGCTCAGTGTGTGGCATCATGCTGTAAAGTTAAGAACCCCCCTCTGTTTAAAGGTGACCTCATCCAAGGGCTCTGAAACTGCAGCCTTCTTTATCTTGTGCCAAAATACGTGTGCCCCTGTGAGCATAGGTAGGGTTATTGGGACAAACAAGGCAGAACTGAACAACGAGCTCTGGAGACAGAGGAGTCTAATCCCAGATTTTTTGTTGGCAAGATTCAGCTAGTGTGCATGTGCAGCGTATGAGCATGCAGGTCTCAAGGTTAAAATAGTCATTTGGTAGTGTAGCAATGGTTTCAGCTGCTTGAAACGTCACTCAACCAGTACGTGGGGTCCGTTACCTCTAAGGGCAGTGCTGACATTTAAAACAAGTTTGCTCCTGCTACAAGTATGTGCCTAGCATAGGTGGCCTAAGTAGTGCATGAACTGTCTGCCAAGCTGGAAGGGCTTCGACCTAGCTTTTTTTCATCTGAGCTGGCTTCCTTAAAGTGATGTGTAGTAGAACTTGTACCTGCTGTGTGTTCCATGGACGTTGATTTTGACTTTGTCAGACACTGAGTGGTTAGACAGCATCTAACTCCGGTCTTCATTTGTTGCTTTTTCGTGGAGGAGGAGATATAATCTGCACACAGCAGAAAATGTAAAAAATACTCATATTCTCACAAATGACTTGAGAATGCTTGCTGGGAAAAAGTGTGAGAGGGAGGGAAATGGGAAAGGGATTGGTACAGTGAAGAGAGTAAGCAGAGGTGGGATGAACGGGAAGACAGAGTAGAAAAACTGGGAAAGCTTCATTAAGGTCAAGGACATAATACAGGGTCAACATGTGGATGAGTTATGGCAAGTGGAAGAGCTCACTTTTCAGCTCCAGCTTCTCCTTTTGCTTGTGATTTGGGACCTGGCAGGTCCTATTCACCGGAAGCTGTTTGAATTCCCTTCCAGCTCCCCAAACAGCAGAGGATTTCCAGCATATGTGTCTTCTGGAGAGTTTATCTGCTCCTTTCTTCCCTTTTTAAAAAAATGTATTTAAGGTTCCCTGCTCTTTTGGCCAGGATTTGGAGGAGGGAAGGGCGTACCATTTCACAGTGTCTCACCCTTCTACCTAAACACATTTGGGTCTATCAAATCTATCAGCCCTGACATGAGTCAGTGCAAACCTAGCGCTTCTGGGTAGGGAAGTGAGATCCAACATTGTGGAAGCATGCATCCAAACATGCAATGCAGGGACTGGAGCAAGTAGCTGAGACCAGGCATACATGATGTCTATGTCAGACGCCCTGGAGTGCTGGCACAGAAAAGTGGATTGAAAGTCCCTGGAGTCTCTGTCTGTCAGACAGATGCGATCATTTCCATAGCCAGTTGTCACTCAGCAAAATGGAGCACTGAGGTGAATGGGCTGCTTCAGCAGGACCCCAGTGGCAGATATGTCAAATGTCAGGTGTCTTCCCAAGGTTTCAGGTTATCTTTTTTTCTCCCCCATTTCTGCTTTCTCTTCCCCTCTGACAGAGCCTAGCTCTTCTCTTGAATCTACCAGCTATAATTGGATGGATAGAAACTATTTTGGCAGTAGCTTTTGGTCCCCGAAGGCTGAGTAATTTCTGCTGTAGGACTAGATCTCTTGATTTACCACGATCCTTTTTGTGGTGTCAATAATATAAGTTGTCTGTACCCAGGCTTGAATTAAAAGCTGAGGCTAATAGGACAAGTTCTCAGCAGGATCTTTATGCTGTATAGCTGTAGGCATTTGATTTAGGAGTCCGAATTCAGAATGCTGGCCAAGCCATAGAGGCAATGGTTGGGCAGTGACGTGCCCAAAATCAGGTTTGTGAACTTGAGAGCTGGGAGTTTGCTTCTCACTGACAAATTGATCACTCTGATATTAGGCTACTGAAATACGTGTCTGAAATCCATGTGTATACCTCCATGTGACAGTAGAAGCCATTTGTATATTGTAATGTTTTGACATCAAAATTAAAATTTATCATAATCACCTTTGGTTTTATTTTGCTTTCTCTGCTTGTTTTCCATCTTGCCTATGCTTGAATTGTATGTGGTATTTCTCTTCCATCCCACTTACTTCACTGTCTTTTCTCTGACCTCTGTTCTCTTCTGTCTGTGCTCCTCTGCATTCGTAGTGGTCAGAGAAATGAGAGCAATAGGTTTACAGTCCTTTTGTCTCAGGAATCTCCACTTCTCTCTCCTCTTCTCTTCATTGGAGGAAGGCTTGATACAATAGAAAGAGGAGACTATGTGTACTCATGGGGTGGGTTCAGTTTGAAACAGCTGTGTGTCACCCCTATCTTGCCTGTTTTGTCTCTGTGCTGATTTGGCATCCTGTTCAAATGGCTGAATTTGAAGAGTTCACAGTGCCTTAAAATTTGAAGTGCTTTTGCAGTGTGTTTCAGTGAAGGGAACTGACTGTATCGTAAGCAATAAAAAACCAGCAGAGCCTGCAAAGATCAGGCAGAAAAGTTCTTCCCCACAGAATTATTATTACTTACAATGAAAACAGGGAATCGTGTTCAAACCAGGCTTTATTTGTTTAGATGTGTTAACCCTCATATGTTTGTAAAATGTGCTTTCATGATCAGTTCATATTTCCTGAATATCTGAACAGAGACATCAGATATGCATAAAGCAAGTAATGGGCTAAAGTGGACAGACTTTGGACGAGGAGCCGTACTTTAACCAGAGTCTGAGGAGGTTAGATTGCACGTGAAGATTTGTTTGATCCGGTTCCTGTTAACTGCAGCCATGGATTAAGTATACAGTCTTAAGAGTCTAAAATTAAAAGGCATTCTATGCAATGATGTTAATAATTAACTAAAGTGTTGAATTCAAAGGGTAGACTTACGTTTAAACAGAGATGGGAATATTGTTTAGGTCAATGCACAATTCACATACGAAAGACACGAGAGCAAGAATGTCATCTGCAAAAAACGAATGGAGATGCATAAAATCCAGTGCTAACTGGTAAAGCTAACAAAAGGACAAAAAGCAGTCTGTATACAATTTATGATCTCTGCAGAGGATTTCATGTAGAAGTTAAAAAGCCTAGCTTTACATCTTCTTGAGCACTTGATGAAAGTGCTTATTCATACAGTCATAAAATCATTTAGGTTGGAAAAGACCTTTAAGATCATTGAGTCCAACCGTTAACCTGACACTGCCAAGTCCATCAGTAAACCATGTCCCTAAGCACCACATCTACAGGTCTTTTAAATACTTCCAGGGATGGTGACTCCACCACTTCCTCGAGCAGCCTGTTCCAGTGCTTGACAACCCTTTCAGTGAAGAAATTTTTCCTAGTGTCCAATGTAAGCCTCCCCTGGTGCAATTTGAGGCCATTTCCTCTCGTCCTGTCATATTTAAACATGTATATTGAACACCTATTCATACAAACATGTGAACGGCCCCCAGAAGAGATGTAAGGACAAGTACACTCATCCATTTATTAGGAAAAGTGCCCCAGTAAATCATCATGAACATCTGATTGTGAAACAGGGCCATGAGTGGCATCACACAGTCAAACCTTCTTATTTCCAGTCAGAACTCTCATTGCTACGTTTTATACTGAATCAAGCATATTAATCATCTGGGTGGGAAGCTGCTAAGTACAGAATTGCAAAAATCAGTAGGATAGATCAGAAATAAAAGATACTGGTGTTAGAGAGGGAGCAGAGCTCATGCTAAAAATTTCTTTTCCCCCCTGCAGTGATTTGCAGATCCATCAGAACACCTGAATGATAATTCTGTGATTTTCAAAGACTTCGTAACTTGTTCTATTTTTCATGCTTCCAGAATTTTGGCAACAGAGATAAGACAATCTGTTTAATTTCCTGGGTGAGAGGAGTAAACAATGCTCTTTTAACGTGCTACACAGTCTGTCAGTTTTGCATTTGATAGTGCCATTCACGCTGTACCTTAGGCCAGCTGTGGGTGCATAATCATGACTGGAGCAGATATTTTAAAAACTAGATTTTGATGTTTGGTTATTCTGAAATACAGCAATCTAAGGACATGGAAATAAGTATTTCAGATTGGCGACTAACACCATCATGAGTAGTGAAGTTTAGTAGCATATCTGAGTCTCTTAGACTGGTTGATTAAACAGGATACTAAAAGGATTAATCGTTAAGTCTTCTAAAATAAACTTGTGTATGATTCATGGAGGGGTAGAAACTTCACCGTCTCGTGGCTGCCAGTATTTGGGGTCAAAGGTACCCTGTTAGCAGGGTTCAGTCACTGGCCAAGCAAGTGCAGACAGAACATGTTTTAATTTTAGGCTTTGAGACTGTATACTTAATCCGTGGTTGCAGTTAACAGGAACTGGATCAAACAGATCTCCCAAGTGCAATCTAATCTCCTCAGACTCTGGTTAAAGTACGGCTCCTCGTCCAAAGTCTGTCCACTTTAGCCCATCACTGGCTTTGTGCGTATCTGATGTCTCTGTTCAGATATTCAGGAAATATGAACTGATCATGACAGCAAACATGCATTTTTCTGGTAACCAAATGAAGGTTAATACACCAAATCAAATAAAGCCTGGTTTGAACACGATGCCCTGTTTTCATTGTAAGTAATAATAATTCTGTGGGGAACAACTTTTCTGCCTAATCCTTGAGGATCTGTCTAAACTTTGCAGGCTCTGCTAGTTTTTTATTGCTCAGGATACAGATAGTTCTGTTTAGTGAAATACACTGTGAAAGTGCTCTGTGTTTTAGGATGTTTGTGAAATCTTGAAGCTCGCTAGCCTTAACAGAATTCTGTAATTCTGGGGAGGATTTAAAAGCAAGGAGTGCTTCCTCTGTCTGTCCTGTATCTAGCACGGCTGCCTTTGTCTTCTGGGCCACAAAAGTGCAAAGAGCTTCATAGAAACAGTAGTTAAATTCTGTTTAGGGTACAAAGATAAATGGGGACTGAAAGTTTGTGAAAGTACAGAAAAAGACTGTTTTGTGCTATGAAGATACAAGTAAGGGTCCTATACCTTCAGGTGGTTAGTTGGACGAAATCTCTGATTTCTTAAAGATGTCACAGTGTTAATACTTCACTGTACAGCTCTGGCAAGTGCAGTAACACTAGATAACTCATGATCTGTCCAATGTAGCCAAATAGCTATGGACGCATGTCAGAATAATTGGTGTTGAGTCAAGTTCATGATTTGTTCATTTAACAAATTGAATTGTTTCTGCTAATTACAAAGCATCGCATAAATGTGATGAGGGATGTTCAGTGAAGAAAACTGTTCCTTTTTTTCCTCCACTAAATTAATGAAACTGTTAAGGAAAATGTACAGAGTATGCAAACAATGTCCAGCTTCACATGCTGAATTTTGCAACTTCCCTTATGGCGTGACTCTTCCTGGGATTCTTGTTGGACAGACCAGTGCAGCGTCCTCCTGATAGCCCCAAACTACTCTTTGGAGAAGCCTATCTTAGCTATTCTGCTCCACTGTTACACAAGGAGCCTGCCTTTCTCTGTTTGATGGGGACATCTCAGCTAGGCATGTAAGATTGCATCCCTGCCTCCCGTAACTCTGATGAAGAAATGGACAAAATGAAGAGCTGTTCAAAATTCTAGTACCTTTTTAACTTCTTGGCCTTTTCTAAGCAGGAATTATGGTGGTTTAACAGGTTAGGGATATTAAAGTTTACTGATAATAAAGACAGAAATATGTAAAATTCAGTTGGGGTTACACAGAAAATACTCTGTGTGGAATCAACCTGACTCCTTTTTGTCCTTTGTAGTGTATCCTTTTATAGATTATAGCAGTTTTACTCTGCTGTAATTGTAATTTGTGGGGGTTTTTTTTCCTGAATATTTTGAGAGTAGCAACATGAACATTTTGAACCTGGCAACATACATAGCAAACAAGTTATATTTACATGTCTTCATAATTTTTAAAATCTAGACACTTTCCAAAATGACTTTCAGCACTGCTTCCTTTACTTCAGAAAGCTTGCAGAAGAATGGTTTGATGCTTCTGGTTTAACCAATGTCACTTATTCTCATTTTCGTTCCTTATGAAACAACTTTGATGACATAAAAGTACAAAGCAACAGGCAGAGTTCAGATTCCTGTTGTGCTCGGTCGGGCACAAATATATTTAGAAAATTCGAAACAAAAATTTGAAGCAAAATGTGAGATAAATACTGACCGTATCTTTGTATAATGATGCTTTAACATAGATTGGAGCACTGAGGCAGAAAGTCTTGGATCTGTACAGCTGTGATTGACCTCTTTCCAGTTTTGTGTCCAAGCTGTAGACACCTGTCAGCCTCACTGCATACGTCTTGGTGTGTACTTTGGTGCTACTTGGACACATGTTGAATGGTTCCCTTAGCAAGGGAGTTTGAGGATAGATGTGACACGGTTGCCAGAGGTAGCGTAAGGCAGCCTTTAAAGTTATAAGTCCTCTGTCTGCATGGGAAGGCATCAGGCCATGCAAAGATGTCCATGTCAGATCTAAATGTGTTAATGTGAGGGCAAGAAGCAGTGCAGTTGGATACTGTGGTGCCCTAACTAGGTTAGCACAGCCTGCTTTTTTGTGTGGCCAGCAGGAGTAGGGAAGTGGCCATCCCTTTGTACTCGGCACTGATGGGGCAGCACCATGAATACTGTGTTCAGTTTTGGCCCCTCACTTGAAGAAAGACCTTGAGGTGCTGGAGTGTCCAGAGAGGGGCAGCAAAGCTGGTGAGGGGTCTGGAGCACAAGTCTTATGAGGAGTAACTGAGGAAACTGGAGTTGTTTAACCTGGAGACAAGGAGGCTGAGAGGAGACCTCATTGCTCTCTACAACTATCTGAAAGGAGGATGTAGTGAGGTGGGTGTTGGTCCGTTCTCCCAAGTAACTTGTGATAGATGAGAGGAAATGGCCTCAAGTTGCACCAGGGGAAGTTTAAGTTTAGATTGGATATTAGGAAAAATTTCTTTACTGAAAAGGGTTGTCAAGCACTGGAACAGGCTGCTCAGGGAAGGGGTTGAGTCACCATCCCTGGAGGTATTTAAAAAACATGTAGATGTGATGCTTAGGGACATGGTTTAGTGGTGGACTTGGCAGTGTTAGGTTTACAGTTGGACTTGATGATCTTTTCCAAGCTAAATTATTCTGTGATTCTATGGTAATGAGTATGTAGGGAGCCATATTCGTGTTCAGCGTGCACAAACTCAGAAGCTAGTGAATCAAGTGAAGTCTGCCTTCTTGCTAAGCTGAATTTGAGTCTGTTTTATTGTTTACATATCCTCCCAGTTTGATTTTCCTTTTTTTTTTTTTAAATCTATGTGTTGATTGCACCCCATCTGTTCTGTATTTTGTAAGCCTCATGGGCAGGTGCTCTCCTCTCTTCGTGTTTCCACAGTGCCTGGCAGGGACTTACAACTGAGATTCTGGGTTCTCCTGAAACGTAGTAAGTACAAGAGTAACCTAAATCTCCTGAACCTTTTTGTCCAAAGCATTAGCTGTAATACCACCAAATGTATGGTCAATTGCATGTGTAAACTTTACTATTAAAATAATTGCGTGCCTTGTAAATTATAAATCATGTCACAGTAAGAAGTGGGAATTGCTCTGGTCCTAGGCAGCAGTGTCAGGTTTCCAGCATGTCTATGACTGGAAATGGCTGAGCACTGCAGAATGGATTCACTGACTCAACTCTCATTGGACTTGAGAGAAAACCAAGTCACCCTAATCTATGTTTCATGTCTATGGCTTTAAATTATGACAAAATAACCTGTCTTTGTCAAAGTGTGTTTCATCTCACGAGGAAAATCTTAAAACATTAATTGCTAAAAAGCCTCATGACTTCTTCTTGCTGCCATAGTACAAATGTAAACCTTCAGTACTTTGTAACTTACAGCAGCAGTTAAAAAGAGACTATTCACAAAATCATGGAGTTGTTGAGGTAGGAAGGCACCTCCAAAGTTCTAGTTTAACACCCACTGGTCAAAGCAGCATAAGCTAGAGCAAGTTACTCAGGACTGTGTCCAAATGGGTTTTGAATATCCCCAAGGATGGAGACTCCATGATGTGTCTTGGCATTCTGTTCCAGTGTTTGACCACCCTCATAGTACCAGTTTCTTCTGTGCAATTGTACACAGAGCTTTTAATTCCTCCTGTTTGCTACCTAGCCTGCATGCGTTTGTGTACAGGCACTTCAGAGGCACCTAGTCATGATGATTTCCCAGAAGAGGTATAAGTGCTCTGCCCGTGATACTATCCTGTAGGCATGCCCTCATTTAGGTGCATACGCTTGATGTAGTCACCCTTCAGCCCTCTGCTACTGATCACGCGGTCCTTCCTGGCCATGTCGTCCTGCACTCTCCGCTGCACCGCTTCCTCTTCATCATCGCTAGTTTAAAGTCCTCCTCACCAGGCTGGCCAGCCTGTTGGCAGGGTTGCTTTTGCCCCATTTTCCTTCTTATTCAAGGCAACTTGAGACCAGTGGAGCCACATGCAAACCCATCTGTGACTTAGACGCAAGAATGCCGATAAAACAGGATGATGAGGAATGTTTGTGAGTAGAAGGGTGATGAGAGCAGGCAGGGTGAAAAGGCAGTAAGCAGGGAAATAGCCCCCTCTCCTCTGAGAAAATAATTTAACAAAAAGGAGAATATGAAGCATTTATATTCTTCTGACATTTGTTTAATCTTTGAAACCTTCAGAGAGTGTGTGTATGTGTCTGTGTACACATATGCATACATAGATGGCCAAAGAAAGTACTTCTTAGTGAATAAAAATTGTTTGACTCTACTTAAAAAAGAAAAGAATCCGCAATATGTATGACCCACCCTGTGTATGATCATCAAACTGAAACATTTATGCAGGACTTATTCCACAGCATTTCAAAATTATGAACAACAAATATAGAGTCAAAGTCTGTCCTGTGTCCCTGCAAGGGGCAGGTTATTACAGACTGTGTTTTAATAGTCTTTCGTGCACCCATGTGTCAGATTAAATGGTAGAAATGCCAACTGGATGATAATGTGGTATCATTTCTGGAAGTATTAGCTTTTAAAGTTAATATTGAATGGGATACTTTACTGTAGGCATGCGCATACATTAGAGAACCTTGGCATGCAAAGAGTATTTTAAGGCCCACATAATTTTGAAACACCCTTTAATATCCAGTGAAGGTCGTGACACATTCCATGCACATAAGATCAGAAACAGACCTTCCAGGCTTATTTTACTTCTCAGGATAGATGCCAAATTGGGACCCTACAGTGGTGTATTCTGTTTTTCTGTAGGACAGTTAAAGTGGCACGACAAGCTTTTCCGTGCTGTTCCACTGACATCTGAGCCCTGGTCTAGGGTAACCACCTCAGAGGTGCCGAGGAGAATAATACACACAGTTCTCTTCACATGCTTATCTTTCAGCTGAGATTTCCAAAACAAATGCTGCCAATCAATAATGTATATTATGGATTCTGGGATCTTGGAGTGTTGCTTGCAAACAAGATCGAGGTCAGAAAATTCACTTTAATAACTAAACTCCAGCAGTCTGATGCTGCCGGTACTGTCCAGAAGCAACCTGTTAAACCAAAGGTAACACTGTCTGTAACTACTTCTATTATCACTTTCTATTTTTCCATTGATGAAAAAAAATAATATCTGCTTCCTTAAGCTTTACATTTAATCAGCATCATTTTATATCCACAAAATAAAAGGCTATTCCTCTACAATTCAGTGAGTTTGTAATAAACAACATGCTTACAGATTTTCACACTGAGTTAGCTGCTTAGAAGTGCATGTAAGATGAGATTCAAAATAATTCTGTGAAATGTATCTGTCCCCTTTATACAACAACCTGCGACACAGGGGAGAGGAGAAAAGCAAATCTTGGCATTGATGTCAAAACAATGTAAACTACTTTTTGTATGTTGACTTGTGTTACAAGTGAGGCATGAAAACAGAAGTGCAGTGCCATAAGTAGTGGCAGTGAATATTTTATCTTACCAACAAAACGCAACAAGAGACTAAATCCTTAAAGCATATGCTGTGCTGACAGTGCGCTCTCATTGTGACAGTAATGGTATTTGCAATCCCAGCTGCACTCAAGCCTGTGCTGTAAAAGCACCCATTTCTCAGAATGCACGTTGCTGCATCTTACCCATTACTGGCCCTTAGCCAGACAAAGGAGCTGTTGTTTTCTGTTTTTCATGTTGCCCTGTATAAACAAATGTTTAAACAGTTCTTTTGCCCAAAGTGAAATTGGGGACATTTTGGCATTGTTAGTTCTTCCGAAATTGTCACAGTGCCGAAAAGTATCTTCAGATGACTTTAGGTTTTTAGTATGTAAACCAGCCTTTCTCTGACTTTTTACAAAAAACTATTTTTTATCTCAGCCCAGGAGTTTGCCTTCTTTTATTTAATGACTCTCCTCCCTGCCCCACTCTGGGGGGCAGTGAGACGGGGCAGTGAGTGACTGTGTGGTATTTTAGCTGCTGAGTGCGGCTAAACCTTGAAGTTTTTTTGGTGCCCAATATGGGGACACAAAGGGTTGAGGTAACTACAGATCTCACCAGAATGGCTAAAATTTGCTATACAGACTTATTATTGTATCAGTTATTAGTTGCTGGTCATGATGTTGCAGTGGTTGGGTGTGTTGTGTTATATACACTCTAACATGTACTGTGTGTTCCCAGTGGTGCTGTTTATCACCTCAGGGAAAATGATTACAGTTATCATTTTGTTGTACCATGCAATATCAATTTATGGTATGGTAACATAAGTTTCCTTAAAGATAAGCTGGTGTCTGTATGCAGATGATTTCCCCCCACTCTTTCACCCCCAAGGTAGTTACAACAGTTTTTGAGAACTTTGAATATCCAGGGGATATTCAAGCCAGCATGTGTCTTGAATGTGTGCCAGGTCTTGTTTAGGGTTACAAAAACACTTTTTAGGAATACCACTCAGAGGACCACCCTGAGACAGGATAGTAATGTGTGGCATGGCATGTGGGAGAACATGGGCAAGTATCTAGAGAACTTCTCACCTCCCATGATTTGGAGTTTTAGTCCTGAACAACTAAAGTACACTGATACAGTGACAGAATATTTGAAGAAAAAATGTGGCTATTCTAAAGAAGCAAAACTTACTGCACTGTGCTGGGCCCTGGCTAGTGTCTACCAAACACTGCTTGATGTTATGCAGTACCCTCAAGGGAAAGAAAAGGAAAACAGACTGACAGGCACTGTGGCTACTCAAACCCCGGTGAAAGGTGCTGCATCTGAACCAGTGAACAAACCTGTACTGGTATCAGTTGCCCCTGTACACAAGAAGAAAACTTGGAAGTCAGCTTGATTAGTAAGGGATGAAGAAGCTTCTTCTAAGAGGGAGCAGGAGGAAGAAGCATGCTGCCCTATCAGCAAGAAGGCAGACTACTCTGAAACAGGGACATCACAAAAACAGGAGGAGGAAGAATTACTTGCTTCATGCCAAGGAAGAACTCGGCAGGAGGGCTCCTCCTCTTCCTCAGAGGAAGAACTCATAAAATGAGGCTGTATGCACGTGATCTCTATCCCTGAGTGAGCCGCAAGACATGAGAAAAGACTTCAGCCATCATCCTAGTGAGCAGGTTGTCAGCTGCCTGCTCTGGTGCTGGGATAATGGAGCCAGTAGCCTGGAATTAGAGGGCAGAGAAATCAGGCAGCTGGGATCCATTTCTAGAGAAGGGGCTATTGACAAAGCAATTAGAAAAGGGACGCGAGCCCTCAGCCTCTGGAGGCAACTCCTGTCAGGTGTGAAGGAGAGGTATCCTTTCAAGGAGGATGTAATGCGTCACCCAGGCAAGTGGGCTACCGTGGAGAGGGGTATCCAGTACCTGAGGGAATTAGCTGTGCTGGAGTTTATTTATGATGACCTGAATAGTGCAAAGTTATCTAAAGATCCAGAGGAAGTCAAGTGCACACAACCAATGTGGTGGAAGTTTGCTTGAAGTGCACCATCATCATCCGCCAGCTCATTGGGAGTTACAACCTGGAAGGATGGAGAGGAACAAACAGTGGATGAACTGGCTGTCCAGCTCTGACAATAGGAAAAAGTATCTCTTCCTCCTTACGGGCCTATGTCTTGACTGTGGAGAAACTGTCCTGGGAATTCCAGCAATTCAAAGAGGACATGTCCTATTCCCCATCAGTACAGGCCAATATTTCAGCTTTTAGGAGTAAATATTTCCCTGCTCAAGAGAGGTGGTACACATGGTGAGGTAACCTGTGGTTTACCTTGCATGACCAAGGAGAGGACATGAGGAAGTGGCATGGGAAACCTACCCTGGCCCTAGAGACACAGGTACGTGAGTTGCAAGGAAAAAAATTGCAAATAGAAGTTTTCCCTGGAAAATTGCTGCACCAGTCTCCAATAGGCAGAGGAGAAGGAATAGCCTTACTTCTGACCCTCTTGAAGGGACTTCTGATGCATATTTACAAGAAATGAACAAAGGCCATGATTAGAGGGGCTCTGCCTCCAGCCAGGTGGAGGAGAGGGACAACAGAGTTTATTGGACTGTGTGGATCCGGTAGCTTGGTGTGTCAGACCCACAAGAGTATAAAGCTCTAGTGGACACTGGTGTACAGGGGACCTTAATGCTGTCAAGGTATGATGGGGCAGAACCCATCTGTATTTCTGGAGTGAGAAGCCAAAGGGAGCCTAACTAGGAATGAGTGGTGAAAGCACCCTGTTGTGACTTGCCTGGTTGCTCTGTGCATTCTTGGCATAGACTATCTTGGAAGGGGGTATTTCAAGGACCTGAAAGGAAACGGGTGGGCTTTTGGTATACCTCTTTGGAGATGGAGGAAATTACACAGTTATCCACCTTGCCTGATCTCTTGGAGGATCCTTCTGTTGTGAGGTTACTGAGGGCTGAAGAACAACAGGTGCCAGTTGCTACCACAGCTGTGCACCGGCAGCAATATCGCACCAACTGAGACTCTCTGATCCCCATCCATGTGTGTGCTCTCCAGTTTTTCCTGTCACCCACTTGTTCAGTGTTCTCTCCAGGCTGAGGCATGAGGTTCAAAAGGAGTTGGAGAATGTTGCTTATAAATTATGGAGCTACTGCCTCATGCTTACCGTCCTATCATCAACAACATCAGACTAATCTTCACAGCTCAGCTTTTTGTCTTGTCTTTTGTCAACTTGTAAGATTTCTACATCCCCTGCTTAAGATTGTTCCCCATCACTGCATCCGTTCTTAGTCCAGGTCTTCTGTGTGGAGCCCAAACAGTCCTACACCAATTTTTTTTTTTGGTTCCTACTTCACATTTGAGCAATTCTGGAAGTTTTGGATGATTCACTAATGCAATTACATAGTAGCATTTCAAGACATCCTAGTACTGCTTTGGAGGGGCAGCTTTGGAGAACCTGGATGGAGAGCTCTAGAGAAAGTGAGGAAGCAATGTTGCAGGTGAAAAAAATGTGTTCAGATCTGTGGATTGTGATGTGGTAAAGGAGAGGTAAGCAGACGGCACAAATTAAATCCCAGAATTATGCATAATGTGCATAATTCCTGCTAAATGTGACCGGTTGGGCTCTGCATTACCTGGAAATGAGAGCAACACACCAGGCCGCTGGGCACCCTGTCCACCTCCCACTGTCAAAACGGCAGCAGAGCCTCCAGCACCTCCGAGACAAACCTCCCTGCCACAGATGTCACTAGCTTGCACGGCAGGCACCCCAGCATGAGTACAAAAGCTTTTCTGCCTTTTAGAAGTGGAGCTGTTCACGTAGATATGCCAAATAGATCTTTAATCCGGTTAGTTTGGGTACCAGTAGCAAGTGATTCTTGGTAGCACGCACTTTGTGCTCAAGCACCCAAACCTGCTTAGGCTGCTGGCTGGAGACTGGATTTTCAGCTCCCACATGCTCATTGCTGTTGGTACCTAAGCTTGATGAATTTAAATTGGGAATGATCAGCATTGCTGCAATCATATTTCTGGCCATACTGTACACACACATTTTATCTTCACACTATAGGCGTTTTTGTAATAGATGCATTACACAGATGGGCCAAGATAATAAGAAACCCATTTGCAACTAAGTTGCATTATTAAGCTGCTAAAATGTAAGCTGCTAAAATGATAAAACACTGGTTTTGTTTCCATTCATTCACTGACTAAACCCTCTAGAAGTACCAGCTTGGCTTCTGACCTTATTGCAGTTTAAGTTCTTTCCCAAGCAACTATAAAACAAAGGTAGTCCTAAAACAATAGGGAAAACAATAACACCATGGAGAAAAATTCTTGTGATTGAGAGGATAGGATTGCTTTTCATCTAGCAATGCCCTAGTTTTATTGTAATTTTAAAATTCTGTTTTACAGATTGACTCTCCAGTCAAGCTCCAGATGCATTTGTTTGAGTAGCTTTGATCTCCCTGTGGACTCAATAAATGTATCACAAAATGGCATTGCTCACTGGGAATGCAGATCCTGACTTCAGCTCCTATTCCTTCAATAACTTGGAAAACCTGTGTGAAGTGCCAGCCAAGAAAGGATTCTTCTACAAAAAGGCCAAACTTCTGCACCCTGGGGAAGACTTGTGCTGCTTAGCCCGCCTGGATGACCGGACCAGGTTTGTGATCATCAACGTAGGAGGTATTAAATACAAAGTTCCATGGACGACCTTGGAGAACTGCCCCTTGACCAGGCTTGGGAAGTTAAAATCTTGCAACAATTATGATGAGATCATGAACATCTGCGATGATTATGATGTTAGCTGCAATGAATTTTTTTTTGACCGTAATCCTAGTGCCTTCAGGACGATCATGACTTTCCTGACAGCTGGGAAGCTGAGGCTTCTCAGGGAGATGTGCGCTCTTTCTTTTCAGGAGGAGCTTGTGTACTGGGGGATAGAAGAGGACCACCTGGAGTGGTGCTGTAAAAAGAGATTGCGACAGAAAGAGGAGGAGGCAGCTGAGGCCAGGCTGTATGAAGGGGAGATGGTATTTAGTGAAACTACGCAATGTGCCTTCCAGGACAATAGCCGGTTGAGTTTGTGTATGCGAAAGCTCAGGGATATGGTGGAGAACCCTCACTCGGGGATTCCAGGAAAGATCTTTGCTTGTATTTCGATCTCTTTTGTTGCCATCACTGCAGTCAGCCTCTGCATCAGCACCATGCCAGATGTCAGAGAAGAAGAAGATCGGGTGAGTGAAGCTTTTCTGAGAGTAAAGTGTGTTTTGTGTTGTTGTCTCCTCAGCGAAGGTGATGGGCAAAGTCACTCCAGTAATCATACAGGTATTGCATTCCATGTTTATGATGTGGAGGGCTGGCCAGGGCAGAGCACAGAAAGCATTATGTCACTTAATATTGAGGGAAGACTGGGCCAAACTCTGCCTTGCCAGCACAGCTTTGCTAGTTCACACCAGCAGGCAGCTTTACCCAGCGGATTTGTTTTCTGACATCTCTAACCAGATGACAAAATAGCTATTGTGGGTATAAAAATCAGCCTTTCTTGAGGCTGAATGTTTTGAAGTTAGATTAAGAACTGACAGATGAGTTTTCCTTAAAGGTACTTTAACATACTGCTTTGAATGAACTCTCAGTACTCCACTGTAAAAACCACATCTAAAATATTTTTATGCTACAGTTGAGGTAAAGGGCAGGGAAGCTGAGGCAGGAATTTGACAGCGGAAACAAAGCAAATGTCCCAATTTTCAGACATGCTTGGTATTCTCATGTGTAAGCTGTTCCCTTGAAAATTGAGTCGTATGGATATTTTGTTTATTTTTTAGTTCAATGGATTTCCTAAGGGTTTAGTCCCTTATTTGTGCAAGCAGTTCAGTTTCCCAGGATTAGCTGTATGTAGGCCAATGAGGGCTCATCTGAAGATCAATAGAGGAGAACATTCAGGTTTTTGTTAGATATGTGCTAAAGTGCAATCTAAGAGGTATGGGAGTTGGGGACTTTTTAAAAAGAGTTCATGCCCTCTTTACTTTTACTCAAATCCAAGCTTGACACTAAATGTTTGGGCTTATTTTCTAGCCCCAGTTAAATGCAATTGTGAACTTCCAGCTACTAGGACGGTACTTCACCCTGTCAAGTTCTGCCTTGCAGCTGAAGGCAAAGCTCACCTGAAAGCAGAGCCCTTCTTGTGGGCCATCACCTGGGTGCTGAATGGCTCCTCGCTCACTGCCACTAGCAGAAAAGAGAGTGGTCCTTCCCTGACAGGAGGCATTTACTGTTTTGTAGAATCGAAAGTAAAAAGCATGCTGATGGAAAATGGGTGCAGCAACTCCAGAGAGACCCCTGTGTTTGAGTACCTCACTGTGTAGTAAAACCCACACTTTACTTGCAAAGTATGCTTTGGTTAGATACCAGTTGAATTGTTTGATTTGGAATCAAACTCATTCAGTAGCAGCCAGGAAAAAAAGACAAAACACTTGGTATGTTGTTTGATGTTTGATTTACTATAAGATCTTTATTTTAAAGGCTTTTTATGATGTAAAATCTGAGGATAGCAGATATTAAGTTAAAATTGTATTGCCCTACTCATTTTAAAGAAAAGATCATTTCCACATGCCTTATACTGTAGATAACCAACAATGCTCCAGTATTCTGGAATTTTAAGTGCAAGGATATTTTACTGTTGAAAACTGAAATGTATTTAGTGTTTAAATGTTCCTAGGTTTAAGTGAGAGCTGAACAATTACTTTCAGAATTACTAGAGTTTAGGCACCTTAGATTTTTACTAAAGATCTGAACATAAATAGAGACTCATAATAATAGGCTACTAATATTTGTTGGGTGGAGCAGGGTAATAATGAGGATAGAGCTAGCTAGGGCCATTAAAAGGAGCGCGTTTTCATAGTCGAATTGCAAAATTGTACAATAAAGATTAATGTAGACCTGCTCTTGTAAAAGCAGAGTCTGATTCTCAAAATGAGACTCTAAATAGGATTTAGGGTACAAGCAACTGAATGTAAGTTCCTATTGCAGCATAAAGTCAGAAGGGTTAACTTGATCCATGAATATTGAAGCTGGGGAGTAGTGATTAGAAGCTGGAAGATTATTTTGTGCCTGTATACAGCATTGGTGAGATTGACACTAGAATACTGCAGTCAGATCTTGCATTTGTATTTTTAACTGGTGTTTTGAAAAATTGGAGAGGGTGAAAAAACCTATAAATATTAGACACCTGGAGAAAATGCCATACAATAAGAAATTTGAACATTTCAGTTTATTTAGATTATCCAAAGGAAGGTGAGTGGATTAAGCAAATAAGAAATTTTTATAGAGGAAGGAGAACTGTATCATCTAAAAGACCTTTAAATTAAGTAGCGAGAGGATGCATGGTTAAAAGCTCAATCCTGATAAATTCATATGGGAAACTAGGTGCCGTTATTTAATACCAGAGTGATTAATTACTCAGGCAGACTGGGAAGAAAATTAGTGGATTTTGTATTTTTTGATGCTTTCAGTTCAAAGCTCAGTACCCTTCTGGAAGGTAGCCTTCAGCTAAACACACTCTCCTTCAGTGGAAAGTAAACTACTGGCTTCAGTTCAAGTTAGAAAGGGGAAATGCTTGCAGTACAGAGAAGATCAGAATAAATGATCTGATGTTTTTCTGTGCCCTTAAATTCTAACAGCACAGAGCTCCTGCAAATAGGCTTTGTTCTGCCCTTTGCACAGGGAAGCTCTGTGGACAGAGTGGAAATGGGTATTTTCTTTGAGACAAAGGTGGTTCTTTAGCGCAAGGGACAGATGAAGGATCACTTCTTACGTAGCTTAGTTCATCCCCAATGTTGCTCACCTGCTACTGAATCAGTGCAGATTAACACTCTATTTGAGTTGTAATAGTCATGCCAGGAGTCATACACAGTGACCGATTTTGGTCCTGCACAAATGGATGTCAATACCCATGTAGGTCTTTTCGGCCTCAGTCGGGCTGGGCAAGGAGTCGGGCATCTGCTCACATGGAATTGCTTGTAGGATCAGAGCCCTCGGCTGCAGGCTCCTTGCGTGTCATCTGTGCATGGCTTAGCCAGCCGGTGCAGCTCATCAAATAACAGGTGTGGAAAGGACAGAGCTTATGTGAATTCGAAGTCACGTTAATCATCTCGAGCTGTATCCCTAGTACCTAGGGACAGCTCTTTGGTCTGGTTTTGCAGTCTCCTAACAAGCAGAAAATGTATGTGCATCCCTCCTGGCTAAGAAACAAATAAACAGTAAATATTATTTCAAGGACCCAGCGTACTCGGTGTGTACATTTTCCAGGCTCTGTGGCTGGCATTACTGCTGTTCAGGTTCCGTGTCAGAGGTGTCATAGATAGTCTGGCTAACAAGCAGTCGTCTTTTCCTTGAGCTGGCGTTTTCCAGAAAACAAAAGGTTTATGTGCCACCTATCTGTCCTGTTATTGCTTCAGGGAAAGAGAGGGGAACCAATAATGAAAAAAACCAAACCAAAACATGCTGGAGAGCAGTTTTTCATACCCCAGTCTTTTAATGCCATCTGAGTGGATCAGCAGTTACACCCAGTGATGTCCTGCAGAGGTGTAAGTGACCTCAGACAGATGTAAGTGTGGGACCTTAAAAGTTAGAAGTGATTACAAGTGGATGAAGAAATTATTTTAGGTGCTTGCCTATCTCTTTTAAAATACAGAAAAAGAATCAATCATATTTTTTTAAACTTTTTTAACTGCTCTAGATGTTCTAGATGACAGTGACAATTCTTAGTGGTTTACCAAGAGTGGGGAGGATCGTGTTCCCGTGCACCATAGCTGTCTTGTTCTTACTAATGGTCACCCTGATTCATCTTGGGCATTACTCTTTTTTAGAAGTAGTATCATCTATTTCAGATGCTGCACAATTGTCAATTAAGCTAACAGAATCAGATCCTAAACAACTTTTTACTTACCAAACTAGGACATATATTTTATCTTGTCAATTTTTTTCTCGTTTAGCTTTTATTTGTTGATTAAATTAAATAATAACCACTAATCCAGTAATGTGCATAATAGCTGTTTCTGGAAATTTCAAGAAAGGGACATTTTAAGCGTATAAAGAAAACAAACTGGTGAAGAGAGTCGGATTCTTCCATGTAAAATAATGAATTTTTAATTTCAAATTTTTCAGAATAGGAGATTCCTATGCAAGATCTAGATTTAATGGTGAAAAGTCTCCCCTTAAGACAAAACACTGCTGAGCAGGAGCCCTCAGGCACCGAGTTCTTTCAAGACCACCACAAAAATGATCTCCAAGACATAGAAATAGCCAGAGGCATAGAGTATCCTTAAGGCGTTTTAGGCGTATGATGCCTTTAAGTGGGCTTCTCAGTTCTCTAAACAAATGGAGTGACTCAAGGAAAGCAGCTAATACATCACATGAGTCTTAAACCAGTTGGGGATACATTACAGCCAAAGCTTTAACAACGCAGCAAAAGCTGAAAAACCAAAAGACACTGAAAGATTCAACTGAAAGCTGGATGATCATCATACTAGATTCTTCCAAGAAAAAACTTGGTGAAAACAGAAATGTCATCCATTTGTGTCTGAAGAAGAAAGCTTCTTTCTTTTGTTAGACAGTCTTCCTCATCACAGAAAAAAAGATGGTCAACTCAGAAAGCATCAAGCATTTTGTTCTGATTCACAAAAGAGTTTATAGGCCTGAGTCCCACTGAGCTCAATCATTTGTAGTACCACAGTGTAAAACAGGAGAAGATCAGAGAGTGCTTCCTTCTTCACCAACTGTGCTTTCTAACTTACTGGGAAAAGTTAGTCTAATTAAAGATGCTCTGATAGGAAGTTACAGTTCAATAACCTTCAGCTGAAGAGCGTTACAACAAAGAGAGAGACTCATAAATAATGAAGTTAATAATAGCTCATAAAGAAGCCTGAAACTATTTAACCTTCTAAGCTTAATTTAGACACTGTGCTTCAACTTTCATATTGGTGAGGATAGGGAATAGATAAATTGTGAATGTGCATTTTAAACAATCTTGTGACTAAGGATTTCATTTCACAAAGGTACACACCAAGGTAATTTCAGACAAATTTGAGAGTCTTACATAATGATTCTCAATAGCTTTTCGTACACAAGCTGTTGATGTAGGGGCTGGATGAGCAGTGAGGTCAGTTGAAAGCTGACTGAATGGCCAGGCCCGGAGAGTGGTGATCACTGACACAGTCCAGTTGGAGGCTGGTAATTAGCTGAGTACTCCAGGGGTCTATACTGGGTCCAGTCCTGTTCAACATCTTCATTAATGATCTGGACGATGGGGCAGAGTGTTCCCTCAGCAAGTCTGAAGATGACACAAAACAGGGAAGAGTAGCAGATAGGCCAGAGGGTCATGCTGCCATCCAGAGGGACCTCAACAGGCTGGATAAATGGGCTGATGGGAAACTCATAAAGTTCAGGAAGGAGAAATGCAGAGTCCTGCACCCGTTGAGGAACAACCACATGCACCAGATATATGCTGGAGGCCACCCAGCTGGAAAGGAGCTTGGCAGAAAAGGACAAGGGGTTCCTGGTGTACACCAGGTTTACTATGAGCCACCAACATGCTCTTGCAGCAGAGAAGGCTACCAGTCTCCTGGACTGCATTAGGCAACGTATTGCCAGCAGGTTGAGGGAGGAGACCCTTCCGTTCTGCTCAGCACTGGTGAGGCCACACATGGAGTCCTGTGTCCAGTTCTAGGCTCCCCAGTACAGGAGAGACATGGGCATGCTGGAGAGAGTCCAACGAAGGGCCACAAAGATGATGGACTGGAGCACCTCACATATGAGGAAAAGCTGAGAGAGCTGGGACTGTTTAACCTGTAGAAGAGAAGGCTCAAGGGGATTCTCATCCATAAATGCCTGAAGGGAGGATGCAAAGGGAATGGAGTCAGACTCTTTTCAGTGGTGTCCAGTGACAGGACCAGAGGCAATGGGTACAAACACAGAACATTCCATCTGAACATCAGGAATCACATTTTCACTGTGAAGGTGACTGAGCACTAGCACAGGTTGCTCAGGGTGGTCATGGAGTCTCCATCCTTGGAGATATTCAAAAGGTCTCTGGACTTGGTCCTGGGCAACTAGGTGGCCCTGTTTGAGCGAGTTAAGGGGGCTGGACTAGATGACCTTCAGAGGTCCCATCCATCTTCAACCATTCTGTGATTTAACTATTGATTTGTTTAGGTTTGTAATCTAAATAAGTAGCTAAACAGGAAGAAACGTAAGTATTCAGGCCCTCACTGTGTCAGAAATGCCAAACATTTTGTTGAATGAATGATATCATCTTGTCTCAAAACTTGCAGTTTGAGGTACTTCTGGGTGGGGAAAATGTCATTTTTATATAGAATCATTTACTTATTTCAGTGAAAAGTGATGTAAAGGAGTAAAACAGTTGTTATTGTTGGTGCTTTCCATCCTAAGATGGCACTCTGGTCAAGACTCTGGAATGAAGCTTTTCATTACTGGAGAGCTCATTTTTAGCACTTTCTGTCTTTTGTGACTTCAGCTGTTTTTCTGCATGTGACACTGAGACCTTCTTGATTTTAACTTGGAGTCACATGTTTATGTGGTGCATAGATGGTTTGTTTTCATGAATGAAAGTCTTCATAAAATTGCAGCTTGTGTTTTTCCTTTACTTGCAGAATAAACTGTTCTAGAAATTACAATACAGTCAACATAAAACATGTATTTAAAAAAATCTCCCAGCTGGTATTACAGATAACTATTTATAGTGTACAGGCACTCAGGGTGACTTTTTATAAAAAGAATCTTGGGGAATTGGACTAATTTCCCTGGAGATCATCTGATAATTCGTTATACCATTCTCTCAGCTCTGCTGTTTAAATGCAAAAGCCATGAGCTGTGACAATATCACCAGTTACGGCATCTGAACTGATCTCCTGATGTACTCATCCCCTGTGTTGCTGGCTTGCATTTTGTGTTTGCTTCGGGCAGTTCAGGCCACAGCTGGCTGGAGGCCAGGGGAAGACCAAATGACTCAGTAACAATTGTCACCTGCCTTTTCTACAACATTGTGCACAAGGAAGTTCCTGTAGACACAGGGGATTCATGTTCACTTTCATATTCACATGCCCTTACTTAAGGGATGTAGGACTCACAGCACTGCAGAGCTGTGTTTTAACTAACAGTAAGATGCTGCTTATTTTTTTTCTTTCATAAGCTTAAGGTAGGTTTTCTGCTCAGATGGTACTTAAATCAAAATGGTAATATGCAGTCCAAATCACAGGCTTTGAGAACATCCTTTAACAGCTTTGGTCATCGGCAGTAAGCAAAAGTTTGCTGTATTTATGTGCTCAATCTGCCTCAGGTAGTTTCATCACCTGTTCAGTGTAGTTCTGCACTTGGATTGTGAATGCTTTGGGACAGAATGCCTTAAACACAATGTCTATGACCATCATCATAACAGAAATAAAAATTACATCTACACTGCTATTCAGATACAAGGACACATGCCTCAGGCTGTGAGATAGGTTTCTAAGCATGGAAAATTT
Organism: Tetrax tetrax; assembly: GCA_009806455.1. Lineage (NCBI taxonomy): Eukaryota > Metazoa > Chordata > Aves > Otidiformes > Otididae > Tetrax > Tetrax tetrax. The sequence goes on from WHYT01015866.1 coordinate 118,284, forward strand.
TTTTCATGCAAGATGCAATTACTGTATGATATTCTCAGAGTCCAAAACTGAGGAGTAACAGCAAAGTTCTGCAGTGTAAGTCTGAGTCATCATAGTGTGGTCTCCCAGCTCCACAGAGATGGTCAGAGAAATTTGCTCTGCATGTTGCCTTTCAGACAGCTCAGGCTTGTCTGAAAGCAGCTGAAAGTTATGAGGTTTGAAAGATAAAAGTGATGTTGCTTTTGTGGGTCGCACAGAGAGCTGTAAAATCAAGGAGTCAAGAACCACTGCACTGCTCAATCTAAACCTTAAATGTGGAGTTGTGTGGGTTTTTTGAGTGGTGTGTGTCTTTTATCTGACTCTCATGGAATTTCAAATATAAGACTAATGGCAAAATGTTCTTTGCAAATATCAAGAAGTGGTGATCATGTCCTTTGATCATTTTACTGGGAACTGTGCTTGTTTGTGAACCATCTGCATGATACGGTCCTTAATGTAAAAGAAATACATGTATTAATCTTTCCTTTGTGGATCTGAATCTAAATCTTTCCTTTACTGGTTGTCGAAATCCAGCTGTTAGAGCATATCTTGGTGTCAGTTTATTTTACTGAATTCATGATTGTTGTGTTCACACACTGGGGAAACACATTTGGTATTGTGCATCCTCGGCATCGCTGTTGCCCAACGCAGTGCCCAACGTACCTGCTCTGCCCACCACTGCCCAGGACTCCAGCTGCCTGGAAAGCCCCAGGTCAAATAGCAAACCACATGCCAGCTTTGCCAACTCTTTTCAAGTATAGTCCTTCCCCTTTGGAAGGCTACCTTAAGCTGCTAATGAGTAGAAAATGTTTGAAGGGGTAATTGGTTATTCTTGATATTGCTTGTGTGGGAAGAGTGCTGGATACAACTGGCTGTATGTAGTCATGACTACTTTGGGAGAGCTCTTGTCATTTGGTCTCCTTGGCTTGCTTGCCTCTCTTGGTAAAAAAAAAAAATAATAATTACTTTCTGCAGTCCTCCCTCACTTGAAAAAAAAAAATCCACCCTTGTTGCTTGATTGAAGCTATTTAAACTTTAGCAGACATATCTAGTTGTTCTGTCATGGCAACCCCTTCAAAAGAAGGGGTCCCAGTACATGGTCCCAGTAATAAAATCTTTCTCTGTTGTGTCAGAGGGATTAGGGGGAATGTTGCATTTTTTTTCACTAAGAGGTGCCTTTGGATTGGTGGGGGAGGACACGGCAGGGTGAGGACACCTGTGGAACAGGTTTGCACAGAGTCCCACAGTGAGCCTGCAGACCCTCTGCTCAAAATTCCCCATCTTAGCAAAGTTATTGCCTGAGCTGTTCATCCCTGGCTCTTACCAGCTTTGGGTCTCACTGCAGCATCTTTTCCTGAGTTGCCTTTCCCAAGTAAAGAGAGAAATCCTGTGAGACAAGGAGCTGCCCTGGAAGATTTTGAGGATAGCAGGTTACAATATAGACTGTGGGAACCACCTGAGAGCCTCTGCAGTGTTTTAGGCTTAGAAGTAAAAAAAAAATGAAGAGAGTATTGTTAGCTCAGGGATGAGCCGTTAGCTCAGGGATGAGGCAAGAGTTGGATAAGATAAAATTCCTGTTGACTTCTTAATAACTTTATGCTGTGCTAATGAACTCTTTCAGTCTACAGAGTATCTTCTCAGGAATAAATAGAAGGCTCAGGTCTTCTTTTAAATATTGTATATACATGCTGCAATGTAACATTAGTGATAAATAATTAAACAGCTAAGACTCTTCCATAAAAGCACTGGAAGAAACTGTCGCATTCTTAACTGGTTTATGTTTGGTGCAATGTATCTCAACCAGCAAAACGTGCTCTGTATTTCGTTTCTTTTAATATTTCTCTGGTCCACCACCATAACTATTTATACCTACCATTGGGTTTATTCTCCTAAATTCCAGGTAAATCATCCAGGGAGTCTCTGAAGCAATCTCAGGATAATAGTTGCTTGTCCTCCAGTTGTGTTTGTAAAATTACTACAGCTACTCAGTATAGCCTACTTTGTAATATCCTGAGGGTACAGCACAGATTCTTTACTCCACAGATTGCTCCACTGCCTTTTGCAAGAGAGCTTGTGCTGTATGGGCTTATTGAGTACTGTCCTAGTGTTCTGAAAGAGAGAAATCTTTCATTTATTTTAATAAAAATGTCATCTGGAAATTTCATCTCAGAGCTCCAGGATATGTTGCTATCAATTCTGGAGATTTGGAAGGAAAGAAAGCAACCAGATTTACATTTGGCCAGACCTCATATAGCTAGGCTGAGGTAATGAGCTGATTCATGTGTACAGCACTTAGAAAAATTGCATTAAATCATTTAACATTATAAATGCTTACATTTTCTTTGCTTAAAATGAGGTGATTGAGATGAAATATGGAAGTGTTTTAAATTGGGAACTTTTTGCATTGTCCATGGAGACATTTAGATTCAAGACAAATTAAGACAGAAGAGTGGTATACAAATGACAAAAAAAAAGGTTTAAAAATTTTGCAATAGGTTTTTAACAAAGGCTTAGGAAAGAACTGGGAGAAAATGATAAGGTTGTTGGATTTTCTAAAGGTAAGCATGATATTAGTTCTAAGTAAAAATATGAAAAAGATGGTACTGAGTGCAATCAACAACATTTTTGAGCACAACAGCATAATTAATTCTAGTCTATGTAGAACACTACTCATTAGTCAAACTTAATATAATTTTTATAAGGTTATAAAGTTTTCTGAAAAAAAAATAACTTCCGATGTAGGTACTCATACTTCTGTAAGATATTTGAATTAGTGCCACACAACATCTTTCCTTAATAAAAATGTCATTTTAAAAAAACTTACCTCTCATTAAATATTTTTAAAACTTCTGTTAGATCTTGAAGTGGCAGAAAACTAACATGAGAGATCATCATCCAGTGACAGTGTACACAAAGGCATGCAAGTGTCTCTGATGTTGGCCTAGAGCTACTTAGGTGTTTTGCTGGTGGTTTGGGACAAAACACAAAACAATTGCAAATGAAATTTACAGGTAGCACAGAAATCACACACTAGTCAGGGACTGGAAGTGTCTGGCAGAGCAAGCTGAACTGATTTGAACATGGGGAGATAACTGCGTGTTCATCAGCAGAGTGCAACCTGTAAGTGTAGAGAGCATAGAGAGCCCACAAAAGACTTTTTTGGAAAGTAGAGACTCAGAAAGGATTCAGAGACCCTGGTGGACTATCAGCTGTACATGATTTCCCATCTGACCTGCTAGTTAAGAGACAAAGCGTGACGCCTGAGATACTGTGTCCAGATTGGGATCCTTAAGGAAGTCAATTGGAAAAAAAAAGTTAACTACTTAAAATCTGAAAATTCTGCTTTATAGTGAGACACTAGAAGAGTTTTTAATGCGGTAAACACCAGAATAAGAGAATGTCTGTGGACAACAGTGAACAATAACTGGAACCTGCAGCTAGACAAACTCATGCTCTAAATAAGGTGTAATTACAGTGTGGGTGATTAGCAGTGGAAACTGTTTATAGAATCATAGAATCATAGAATGGTTAGAGTTGGAAGGGACCTTCAAAGGTCATCTAGTCCAACCCCCCTGCAAGAAGCAGGGACCTCCCTGACTAGATCAGGTTGCTCAGAGCCCCATCCAGCCTGGCCTTGAACGTTTCCAGGGATGGGGCGTCCACCACCTCTCTGGGCAACCTGTTCCAGTGCTCTACAACTCTCATTGTAAAAAATTTTTTTCTAATATCTAATCTAGAGGTGCTTGAGTACATCTAGAGGTGCTTGAGTACATCTCATATAGATTTTAAATATATTCTGTCGGTCCTTCTGAACATGATGTCTCAGCTCAGTTGAAAGTGTGGGTGCAATTTATGAGCCGCTTGGTGAGGTCCTCTGCTCCCTAGGCGATGAGCTCAAGAGCCCCTTCTTACAAGTTGCAGACCAGTTGCCATCCCCTCCCCAGCTTGGTGGTGCAGGAGTGCTGGCCCCTTGTGCAGGAGGTGCCAGCGAGGATGCTGTACATCTGAAGCTTCCTTGGTCCTCATGTGTAATGAGACCTGAAGTCATCAGTAGATGAAATGAGCAGTGGCAGTTCATAATTGTGATTAAAGGTGAGGGCGGCCAGAAAAGCTCCGAAGGCTGGAAGCTTTCTGAAGAGCAGTCACCTGAGATGAGTCTGGCCCCATGAAGGCAGCATCCTGACCGAGGTATCTTGTCCAGCACTGGCTGTGTTTGTGGGGGTGCTGCCAGGGCTGAGGCATGTACCTGGCAGGGCTTCGCCCCAGTGTTAGCTGTGGTTCAGAGTCGAGCTTGCAGGTCACTCACGAGCAGGACGGCTCAGCCGGAGTGGGCTGTTAACCAGGATACATGCCAAACTGGCCCTCTGGCCGCCGTTCACTGGCAGGGCCTTCGTGCCCTCACCTTCCCATGCAGGCACACACACCCAGCCCCCCCCCGACTTTCTCTCTGTTCCAGCTCATTTTCTAAGCCTGGATACAAATAGGAAATACAGAGAATAGTGTGAAGGTCCCAGCCATCCAATACATCCTGAGCCGCGTTGGAAACTTGGCAGATGCTGCACCGGGTAGAGATGACGACAGAAGAGAAATTGCAGCACCCTCCTGAAAGGCCCGCACGCAGAGTGCCTGTGGGCAGAAGCTGTGGATATTTTCTCCCACTCCACAGCCAGTTGCCTTCATACACAGTAGAAGTATTGGCTAATTTAAAGTAAGGCCTGCAGTTCTTACATTCTGCTCTGCTGCCACAGAAAACACTTACTATTGCCTTGAGCAGAAAGAGGGGAATATAGGAGAGTGCAGGGTTTCATGGTGGTCAAATCCACCTTACAAAAATTCACCCGCATTGCAAGTGCAGGAGCACAGCTTACAGCGTTTTCGTGCAAGGGCAGTGCAGTAGCAGGCGGCCGGCTGCGACTGAGCCACTACCAGCGGGAGAGCAAATGTACCCACAGGCAACATAGGCGAATCCTTCGCTTGCTTTCAGATAATAGGAAAAAGGGAAGGAGAGAGGGGAAAAAAACAGGTTTGGAAAAAAAATGTAAGAGGAAAAGAGTAAGCTTGACTCTGTCCTCCTTTCCTCCAAGCAAAAAACCAGACACCCACAACTTGTATTGCAGGTTACAGGGTTACAGGAACCAGTAAAGCTAATGTGGGTCAATTAAACGGCACCAGCAATGAGTGGGAGGGAGGCAGGAGGAGCGGAAGAGTCTCTAAAACAGGGATTAAAAGAAGGAGAAAAGTGGGGGAAATAAGAGGGAAAATATTTTTTAAAATGCTGTTAAGAATCAGTTGTTCTTTTTAATACAATTAGAGAGAGAGAGAACAAGACTGAGATTCCTTTTTAGTGTGAGACAAGCTTGAGGAGAAGGAGAAGAAAAGAGGAGGGTGGGTTTAGGATGACCACAGTCCTAGACACGGTGTATCCGTGTGTATCTGTGAGCGCAGCCAGGTGCCACCACAGCGGCATCTTTTCCCAGGTGTTGGGTCGGTGTGAAAACATTGGAAATACCAATCTAGTGTAACACAGCCCTGTCTGTCTTGGGCTCGTCCTTTCGAAGGAGAGTGTTGGGTCTACATGTTGTCATTCCCTGGGGAAACTGTTCCAACTGCACATAAGCGCCCTTGGCAAGGACTCTGGTTCTGCAGTGTTTGATTTATGCTGCCACTTACGGGAGATAACCTCCCTTCTTTGTTTTTGTGGTCCTGTCATGTTTATGAGAAGGAGATGTGCTTTAAGTGCCAAGTGCCATTGCTCAAGTTTTTTCAAGTAATAACCGAGTCTGTCTTGTTTTCAGAGCACTAGGATAGAAATTACAAGCTGGGATTGTTCTCCAGAAATCAGGAGATTTGTTAATTTGGAGGGTAACTGGGCTTCTTCACATAAAAGCTCAGGATCAAGCATTTGCTTAGGTTTACAGAGAGTGAATTTTTGAAAAAAAAAAAAAAGGCATTGTAGTTTCCAAGCCTCAGGGGATGTGAGGGATATGATGCCTTTATCAGAGCTAAAAGAGAGTGGGCTGAGGAGGAAGATTTCTGGTTCATGTGAAATCAGGGGGAGGGGGACACTTTGCCAGCAAGGATGCCTCTGGTGTTCAAGTATTCTGTTGGGGTATTTTACTTTCAATTTCAGTGAAAAAGTGGACCAAAACCAAGGAAAAAAAATCTGGAAATAGAAAATTCCAAGGTAATTTTTACTCCGAAACACAGAGAACCTCAGTGTTTTTAAACTGAAGCTGTTCTTTGAAGGATTTTATTGCTTGGTGAAATCATTGTTCTTTTTTCTGTGTTGCTGCCTCTGTGTGTGGCGGTGACTCTAATGTGACTCTCATCCTTTGTGCTGAGCACCCTGAGGTCAGGCTGTGCAGGTCACGCCTGGTCCAAGCACTGCAGGCTGTGTGGGAGCTGTGGACACACCTGGACCACTACGTCACCCACGGGTGTTTCCCACAGAGAGGGTCTGCTGCAGGGCAAAGCTGCTAGAAAGAAAGCACTGTGGGCAGTAGCCTGTGAAATTCTGCCTCGAATGCTGTGGGAGTTCTTGAGTTCCTCTTGTTCTCGTGGACCTGTGTCTTCTTGTGAAGCTGTTTGTCTTCAGTTTCCAGATGGCACTGAGATACTGTAAAATTGCCAAAGCAGACCCCAGATGCAGCTACCAGTGCTTGGACTCGGAGTATTTGTTCAAGCAAATGGCAGTAAACCTATTCCTGTACATGCAGGTTGTACTTCTCTGTTATTTAGAGCCAACTTACGTCTTACACACATGCACAGACAAAAGCTGTGGACAAGCCAGGTAGGAATCTCAGACCCCCCAAGGCCCAGTCCAGCAGCATCGAGAGCATCATTTCCTTTGCTAGGTGAACATTACAGGAAGGTAGGACTTGCAGGGGTCCTCTGAGGTGAGTGCAGTCCCCTGTTGTCACAGGTACCACTTCACACTACCATCATGGGTACCACATCACACCACCGTTTCCAGAAACTGAGAAGCTTAATCTTAACAGGTCTCTGGCCTTCCCTGTTCTTGCAGGGGGGGTCTTTTGGAACCTCATGTGTCTTGTACAGTGCAGATTCTGAAAAATGGTGTAGCTATTTCTTTTGCCAGCATCGTCCTTTCGATTAGTCATGAGTTCTCTTTGCAAATGTCTAGTGCAAACTGAGCATGTTAGGTCCCTCTCCTTCTCACTCCTACCTTACCTGCTGATTGCAATTACTTAGCTGGGTGTAAGCCCTTCCCAGGTGTTGCCCTGGTGTTGCCCTTCCCAGCCACTACTGAACAAAGTCAGCTGTTGTAGCATAACCAACCAGTGAGTTACCGTGTTGGACTTTGCACTGAAGAGAGCTGAGGAATTATCATATGTCTTATTCAGTGGGATGAGCTGGGGATTGTAAACAAACAGGTAGTGGATGGAGATAGCAGTACTTTCAGCATGTCCAGACAGACCGGAATGAAAACATTTGACCACATCACTAAACAGTGCTTCTCTTCATCCCGTCACAGTTTTGACACTGTCCAACATGATATCCTTGTTTCTGAACTGGAGAGACATGGATTTGATGGACAGCCCACTTGGTGGATAAGGAATTGGCTGCATGGCTGCATTCAGAGAGTTGCAGTCAACAGGACGATGTCCAAGGGGAGACCAGTGATGAGTGGCATTCCTCAGGGGTCAGTATTGGGACCAGCCCTCTTTAACATCTTTGTTGGCAACGTGGACATTGGGATAGAGTGCATCCTCAGCAAGTTCACTGATGACACCAACCTATGTGATACGGTTGACACGCTGGATGGGAGGGATGCCATGCAGAGGGACCTTGACAGGCTGGGGAGGTGGGCCCATGCAAACCTCACCAAGTTCAACCAGACCAAGTGTAATGTTCTGCACCTGGGTCGGGGCAATCCCAAGTGCAAATACAGGCTGGGCAGCGAATGGATTGAGAGCAGCCCTGAAGAGAAGGACTTGGGAGTGCTGGTGGATGAGAAGTTCAACATGAGCCAGTATTGCATGCTTGCAGCCCAGAAAGCCAACCACATCCTGGGCTGCATCAAGAGGAGCGTGGCCAGCAGGTCGAGGGAGGTGATTCTCCCCCTCTACTCTGCCCTGGTGAGACCCCACCTGGAGTACTGTGTCCAGTTCTGGAGCCCCCAGCATAAGAAGGACATGGATCTGTTGGAGTGGGTCCAGAGCAGGGCCATGAAGACGATCAGAGGGCTGGAGCACCTCTCCTATGAGGACAGGCTGAGAGAGTTGGGGCTGTTCAGCCTGGAGAAGAGGAGGCTCTGGGGAGACCTTACAGCTGTCTTCCAATATCTAAGGAGGCTTAAAAGGAAGATGGGGGAAAACTTTATAGTAGGTCCTGTTGCAACAGGACAAGGGGTAATGGTTTTAAAATGGAAGGAGGTAGATTTAGACTAGATACAGGGAAGAATTTTTTTTACTATGAGAGTAGGGGAACACTGGAACAGGTTGCCCAGAGAAGTAGTGGATGCCCCATCCCTGGAAACATTCAAGGCCAGGTTGGACAGGGCTCTGAGCAACCTGTTTGAGTTGAAGATGTCCCTGCTCCTTCCAGGGAGATTGGACTAGATGACCGTTAAATGTCTCTTCCAGTCCAAACTATTAGATGATCCTATCCCCTTTGATTATTTACAGACAGCAAATGTGTCTTTTCTCTGCCTTTATTTGATGATGGTAAAGAGGTCAAGTGCATTTAATTGTCTGTTTATAAGAAAGGTTTTCTATTTCACCAGCCATCCAAGTAAGCTTTAGTTACTCTCCCAACTCATTCCAGTTTGAACCATCCTTGTTGAACATGGGAGGTTCCTGAACAAATCTAATCCTTCACTTACATATTGGGATCTGTCAGCGACCTCCAGATACGAGTGTTGGTTGTTTTGCATGTGTGTATTTGGGAAGCAAGAAGGAACTGATGTCAAGGCTTGTTTCAAGGGTGAAAACTGCAGGTTGTGAGAAGCAATGTGTGCTCATTGTAGTGAAGAAGATTACAAACAAGAGACAACCAAAGAAATACAAAGTGTAGGGAATACTGGCCCATGAAGAGATCACTAGGCAGTGAGAATGCAGCATAGCCTTAAGAAGTATCCTCAAAAAACATGTTACCCAAGGTGTATCGCTCCTTCTTAAGTTTTACAGGATAGCCCCTCTCTCCTGATGTGTGGTACGATCAGATGGGGAGATAGTAGCACATGGCTGCTGGAGTGCATACTGTTCCCTCAAGTTGCTCACAGTCACGGAGTCTGAGGAGTTTTAAGATGTTAGATGTCTTCACATCCCCCCAGCCTCTCCGGGTGAGGTACTGTGCTGTTACTGATAGGCATCTGAAAATCTGCAAGTTGATGGTGTTCTGTTTCATAGGCATTTATGGTTTGTTTTATTCTTTATATGTTTCTTGCTTCTTGCAGATTTTAGGTTTTTGGTTGCTTTCCATAAAGTAGAGCCAGATAACATTTGTTTCCCTCTAATTAATAATATTGGTTTTGGAGAAGTGTGTACTAAAAGTGGATGCAGGTGTGAGAAAAGCTAGTTGAGAAGACGATATTCATGAGGGGGCATTTTGTCCATCTCCAGTACTACCTAACCTGCTTTCCATTCTTCCCAGCAACTCTACTGGGGCAAAAAGAAGCGGGAGAGAAAAGAATGTATCTGCATGTGGCAGGGACAGTAAGTGAAGGAGGCAGGGCAATGGAGGACCTTGGGATCACAACAGTAGTCTTGCCTAGTAGGTAGGTGACTGAATCCCCTGTATCTGTCTGTCTCTGCAGTTCAGATATATATGCCAAATCCATGCAGTCAGAGTAAAGCTGTAAAGATATTTGCAGGGAAAAGGGTAACAAGACTCAATATTTATGGCTTAGAAACCCAAGTCCTAGCTGGAGCATCTAATTTTGGTCATGCAGTTTGTAGCTGAGATGGCCCAAGCCAGCAGCGTAACTATGTCTCAGCCTCCGGGCTGAAGAATGCCATCTTTCTCCCTCCTATTTAGTCTGCAAGGGTGGTCATAGGCTTCCACGGTGCACAGGTAAACTCCTCATGCACATGGAGTCTTCTTTTCCCTCCCATTGACTCCCAGAACTTTTCTGAGCTTTCCATGAACGTAGCCAGACAGAACTGTAAGGCATGCTCAGGTATCTCAGTAACCTCTTGGCTGCAGGTGAACAGCACGGGATGTAATTTTACAAGCAGATTAGACTCTGGCTGTGGATTTTAGCACACCCTGAAGTTACCTTCTAGCAGTTGCCATAGTCTTTTGGCATCTCCCTTGTTCCTGTCCTTGTTCCATGGTTTTTTTGCAGCTTCACTGGCAGAATAAAAATGACAGGCTGAGAGGTTTTGAAAAGTGGTGACTGGGGCTGTGCTGTCTTGGGATCAAAGGAAATCCAGAGAGATAAGTCTAAAGTAGGTGTCCTGCCCACCTCCTTGTTCTTTCTCTTCAACAAAGACAAGTTATACAGGAACAATTGTATGAGAGCTATGCTGACAGGACTGCAAACCATTAACGACAGCCCTCCCCACTGAAGGCAAGGGCCTGGTTACCTTTTCTAGCAGCTGGGCTGAAAGATGAAGCACGAACTACGCTCTACTTGCAGATCAAAGTGTGTACAGCAAAAAGCAGAGGGCTCTTTCATGGCCCCTTGGCAACTTTAAAAACAGAAACCGTTACTTTGAATTCACAGCCAGGCAGCTTTAAGGACAGACTGTGCGGTAGCTGAATCATCTGTGCTCAGGAGCACAAGAAATACTCGGAGCAGGCTGGCTGCAAGTTCATCCTGACCCTAGCTTTAATGGTAGATACACTGGATTGCTGTCACCAAGTCTGTAGGTGGTCAGTGGTGAGGGAAGCGTGCCTGTGCCTGAGGGCAGGGTGTGATGCTGCCCTTCCAACAGTGGGTCACATCACAAGAGTCACGCACGCATCCTTACTGTGAAAATTGACTGGATGCTTTCATCAGAAAATCACTTTTCATCAGAAAACTGCTTTTCATCAGAAAGTGCCAGCGTGAGTGAGATCTTTGGGATTTGTTGGGCAGGCACATTTCTGGGAATGTTGCTGTTTTGCTGGAATTTTTCTCGGGGAAGGCTTCTTCATTTCACAGCAATAGCAGGGACGAGGGAGGTTGGTGACCCAGCTCCGGGCGCTCCCGCAGGCTGGGACAGAGCCAGGTGCAGGCTTCCACCCTGCCTGCTTCACAGCAGGAGCTGGGTTCCTCACAAGCCGGGCAAGTGGTCCAAGTGTTGGGCTGCTGAATCGTTGGAAGTGAGGGGTCTGTCCTCTGAATCTCTCTGCAGACGTTTACTGAAACAGTCTCCAGCCCATATCCGAGGGGACACCCTGGGCTGGGGACTGTCTCCCTCGTTGCAGCACGGTGTCCAGGCTGTGGGCAGACCTTGTGTGGCAACCTCAGGGACTTTGTCTGCATCCCTTAACACTGATCTCTGGTGCTGAGACCTCGGTTACATCAGCATTTCAAGTTCCACGTTTTTGTTAAAAAGGAGTTTGATCTAATGTGCACGGAGAAACACTTGAAGTACATGACCCAGAAGGCTCCAGTAAAAAGAAGCAAGTGGAGGAGAACAAAAACATCATTTTAGAAATGTCATTATTTTAAGGCTTATGTAAGTATTTTTGTATGCAGTGCCTCATGTTTGGTTGGGGTTTTTTTTCTTAACATACACATTTGACAGAGAGGGAAATCTTCACTACAGGGGGGCAGTGGGCAGCATTGAAACTTCTTCCTTCAAAGGGCTATGGAGCTGCTGACTGTACAAAAAATGTGTGTGCAGAGCAACACAAGAACTGAGGCGGTTAAAGGTGACCTGGCTTTTGACACCTTCTAATGCCAGAGGGGGAAGATGGCATCAAAGTCTGCAAGAATCTAGAGGAGAGTCAGAATTTCTTCTCAGGAGACCAGAGGATAAAAGCAGGGTCAAGAAGTCAGTCAACACACAATGGAGAATTTTTCTGAGGTGCAGTGCAGGGAAGTACCAGTGAAAGGGACACCGCAAGCCAAACCAAAAGGTATCTGAAGGATGCCTGCAACTTTTAAAGAGATCATACAGAGCAATGAGTACAGCTGGATTTGAACTCCAGTGACACTGGCATTTCTTTTTGTAATTTTCCTTTTGCCAAAGAAACCTTTGGCGAAGAAAATATTTCTCCAGAAGAAAGATACTGCAGTTGGCTCTTTGACAGCAAATTTCTATAAATCCTAGCGAAGGAGACTCACTTTAATTTGACTGCATAGAATTACTCACTGAGACCTTCCTTTGTTTCTTGTCTTGTGCCCTGAGTTGACATGTGGCATATGGCCACAAAATCCTGTGCAACTGCAGATATTTCCCCACGCTCAGGTAGTTTGTGCCCAGGAAAAAAAATCTGCTTTCTGTTTGAAAGAAACACATACACACTTAAATAAACATCTACATCTTGTAAAGAACAACTGTTTCCATTTGTCTTTATTATACCACTGCTTTTTGTAATCAAAAGTCTAAGATGTTGTTTATTTAATGGCATAGTTATATGCACATTAAAAAAAAAAAAGAATGTTAGTCTTTTAGTACTAGAGAAGTGCAATGGGGGTGTCCCTTATGATTCCCTTTTATGCTATTTTTTGTTTAGACCTCTAAAAGACAAAAAGAAATCAAATTGTTATGAAAACAAAAAATGTTTTCCTGTGGCCCAGTTTCATAAAGCTAGATATGAAAATGTAATCACAAAAATGTATCCATTAAATTACAAGACAAAGAACTCTGATTAGTTAGTATGAGAGCTAGCTATTTTGCTTTAAAAAAGTAAAAAGCAATATGTAGTTGTTAATGTACGTGTTTATGGCCATGAATTGGTATAGCTTGATCTTTTTGAGAATATACAGAATTGCTACAGACCTATTTTGGGCAGGATGCTGTCCTGTTCTGTTAGGACTTGTTTTTCTCTTATTCCAGTGGCTGATTAATTCTTGATTGCTTTTTTCCATCTGTGTTTGTGTGTCTTTCTGTGCATTTTTGTTTCGTTTTCTTGAATGGAAAAAAAACCTCAAAACCCTAGGCATCCGGTTGGACTCGAATACATCGTTAAAAGTTTTAGAAAGAGAAGAATTGTGGTTTTTTACAATGCTGTAATCAAGGGGAAAAACAGCATGGAAAAGCAGCTGCAGCTGAACGAAGCAAAGAGCATGGAACACGTTTTTGCTGTTACTGGTTTTGATTTCATGTGAGGATAATAATAGGTCATACCTAGATGATATTGAAACATGGTCCAGGGGACAGGAAGACATTTAATTAGTGAAAAAAAGGCCTCTGGCAAGTTAATTGACACACAGGTCTGTTTTCTAAAAGCCTGTTCAGAGCTGCTTCTTGTCAGGACAGAGCCTGGCTCGCTCAGATTGCAATAGGTTAATAATGATGCTAAAGACTAGGACTTCGCTGAAGATAATTATGCATTAGCTAAAAGAGGGGATTGTTTCATCCCATTAAAGTGAACTCTGTGTAGCAGAGCATGATCACTCCACTCTACTGAAAGTAAACACTTCGGCATTCACAATGCTAGCTGTCAGCTGCAGATAGTGGGAAGAGCCCACTAGAGAAAAAAAAGAGCCATTAGAGAAAAAAAAAAAAGAGCCACTAGAGAAAAGCCAGAGCCCACCATCAGCTCTGGATGGAGTGCATTTCAGCTCTTCATTACAGTGATGGGTAAAGATGCCAGCGTGGTTCTTCTGTGTTGGATGACCCCAGCTTCAGATATTGCCAAGCCTCTCGTGCTTAGCTGAGCGAAGCTTGCCGGGCTGCTCCTGCGCTTCAGTTCTTGATGTGGTTCTGCAGGCAGATTGGAGACATAAATAGCAAAGCTGTAGGTTTGTGAACCTACACAGGATAAACATATCAGAGTGTGGGAGGGCAGATAGAGTCTTCCGAAAGTCATCTCCACTGGTATTCTGTTAATGAAGAACGATTTTCACTTGTTTGCTCCCACACCAAAACTCATACACGAAGGACTTCAGAGGGTTTCCTTATGCACCAAATAGAGAGTGCCGGGGAAATTAGGTGCCAAATTAGCTATTAAATGCCTTAATGTCTTTAGGTCTATTTCAAGGCTGAATTCTCCATAGGCTTTCCTTAAACTTTTAGTGGCACGAGAATGATATGCATGCACCTCAGAATCCAGAACACTTCCTGCCAGATTGGTCTCTTAAGGCAAGCTACATCGTAGTCTCCGTACGTGGTGGTCCAGGTAGTAATACACCTTTCAGAGAATGCAAGTTTGCACATTGGGGTTTTTACCTTCTTGCCATTGCTGCTGCTTTGCTCAAGCCGTATCTATTCTTCCATGGGTTGTCTTCCCAACACCTGATCCTTTTGCCCACGTGCAAGGACAGCATCAGGAGCCGAGAGTCACCTGCAACCTTAGGTGTGAGATCAAGCATATCCTGATGAGTGGTTCCCAGGCAGCAGGGCTCTGGAGCAATATCAATCTGATGGCTGGTTTCTTGGTAATATGGTCAGAAGTTACAGTGGCACAGGCCGAGTCCTTCCACTGACTTTGTGAGCTTTGGCTCCAGCCCACAGAGACAGATTTGTGCAGTGGTGAGAAAGCATCTTGGTTCTGTATCTGATGGGAGATCCTGACAGCTTAATTATGCTGTAATAAGCATGAAGCCCCCAAAGCAATATGTTTTGTCCTATGTGTTATGATTGTGACAAAAAGTACTTATTTATGACCAAATTAGTTTGGTGAGGCAGACATAAATTAAGGTTCTTCTAGTCTTCACACCTATCAAAATCAGGAAGTTAAAGACAGGCTATCTGAGCTACTACACTAGTAAAACAAGATCCTTCCTCCCTGCAATATGCTTAAGATCTTGTCAGCAGTTTCCATGGGACAAGTAATTTTTCTCTCTATATCAGCATGACTCCCTGAGAAACAGTGGGAGGTACATCATATGCCAATTGAAAGCAGAATAAAAAAAAAAATCTATAAATACAAGGCATTACAACCTTTCATCGTGTTTAATAGAATCATAGAATGGTTAGGGTTGGAAGGGACCTTCAAAGGTCATCTAGTCCAATCCCCCTGCAAGAAGCAGGGACATCTCCAACTAGATCAGGTTGCTCAGAGCCTCATCCAACCTGGCCTTGAATGTTTCTAGGGATGGGGCATCTACCACCTCTCTGGGCAACCTGTTCCAGTGTTCTACCACTCTCAATGTAAAAAAAAACTTTTTCCTAATATCTAATCTAAACCTACCTCCTTCCATTTAAAAATCATTCCCCTTGTCCTGTCACAACAGGACCAACTAAAAAGTTTCTCCCCGTCTATTGTGTAGGCCCCCTTGAGGTACTGGAAGACCACTATCAGGTCTCCCCGGAGCCTCCTCTTCTCCAGGCTGAACAGCCCCAACTCTCTCAGCCTGTCCTCATAGGAGAGGTGCTCCAGCCCTCTGATCATCTTCATGGCCCTGCTCTGGACCTTCTTCAACTGGTCCGTGTCCTTCTTATGCTGGGGGCTCCAGAGCTGGACTCAGTACTCCAGGTGGGGTCTCACCAGGGCACAGAGGGGGAGAATCACCTCCCTCGACCTGCTGGCCACGCTCCTCTTGATGCAGCCCAGGATGTGGTTGGCTTTCTGGGCTGCAAGCATGCAATACTGGCTCATGTTGAACTTCTCATCCACCAGCACTCCCAAGTCCTTCTCCTCAGGGCTGCTCTCAATCCATTCTCTGCCCAGCCTGTATTTGCACTTGGGATTGCCCTGACCCAGGTGCAGAACATTACACTTGGCCTGGTTGAACTTGATGAGGTTTGTACGGGCCCACCTCCCCAGCCTGTCAAGGTCCCTCTGGATGGCATCCCTTCCCTGCAGTGTGTCAGCCACACCACACAGCTTGGTGTTGTTGATGAACTTGCTGAGGGTATACAAGGACTGTAAGTGCTGTCTCTAAGAATTTCTTTTCACATTCTTTTTTCCTATTGATATCTCCTTAGTCATTGTCTCACTCTTTTATTAAGCATGAAATGAGAAGTGTGCCTTGGCGTTTTTGTTATCGTATTGAGGCAACACAAGGCTTTATACTCAGTGTGATGACACTGCTCTTGCTGCCGGCAGTGTAGCAGCCCTTGAAATGTGTATCCAGTCACTCCCCCACATTTTGGGGAATGCTGTCGTTAGTGAAGAGGGCAAAAGTCTCATCACTTCTTTGCTGTTTTCTTTCACAACAGGGAGAAAAGTGTGCATAAACACTTAGAGAAGGATGAAGTTAGGATGTGGTGCTGTGCAGTAAAAATTTCCCTGGCTCTGCCTAGCAAAAGACCTGTGGTGAGCATGTGGGCAGAACTGTTTATAGATGTGCCAGATTCTCAGCTTCTCCAGTGGTGAAATGGGGAGAAGCTTGATGCAGCCTCGCCACTCTTGAGTGACACTTTATTGCTATAATTTAGCATAGGCGAGCGAAATGAGGTTTTACATTGGTACCTAATACCTCTTGCACCCAGTGGGAGTTAGACAGCCCACCACCATGGGTGGACTCCTGCATGCTTACAAGAGTTTTCATGAACTGCTCAGAGTGGCTCACCAAATAAATATACACTTCCCTTAAATAAATATACACTTGCCTTCCGCTCAAAGCCCCCGGAGCATTAACACTTTTATATGAGCATTTAGAGAGGAAACAGCACTAGCCCTATAATTGTCCACATCAAAATCTGTTTATTTAGAGAAGCTGATTATTATTCAGCTGGAGTTACTAACAGCGACGTGGCAGAGAATTGCCGTAGTGTTTGTGCTGTTGAATTAACAATCAGAGAGCGGCCATCACCATGTTTATGCTGTTCCAATGCGCCCGGGCTGGCTTGTTTGCAGGCACCGTAACTGAAGAGCCGGAGTTCTCTGTTCTCAGTGAGCCTGCAGGGAACAGCACCTCGTCCAGTGCCTCGGAAAGCTTGGGGAGGGCATCGTGGTCATTAGTTGTTACTGGTGAGGTGATTAAACATGCTTATCGTTCCAGACCCTCCCTCTATTCTCGTGCTACTTTTTTCTTTTCAAAATACCTACATTTATTAGTACTTTATATAAGCTTTTAACTATAGGGCTATTATGTTAATAAATGTTCCCTGGAATATCAAAAATACTCTGTATTCTGTGAATAATAGATTATAGATGACACATAACATAAAATGCTGTAGGTGTTATGAGCCATTTATAAGCAATTTATTATTGATCAGGAAGGGAGGGAGGGATCACCCATTTATTAAAATCTGTGAATCCTGTCCTAATCCTTTCTAAAGGGTGTTAAAGACTCCGTTAGAAATGAGGTGTGAGCCGCTGGCCTTTCAGCAGTGGGCTGTCTGGCGGACAGCTGATACCATCACACCAAATTCTTGGCAGCCTCAGGTTCCTCCTGAGCGTCATTGACCTGTCCTGCAGCCAAACATGTAGCTAATAGCTCTGGTTTTAGTTATCTGTTCCAGCTGCTCTTAGCAGCCATGATTTTTACTTTGGTACCTTGCAATTTGTATCAATTTCGTGTGGTGGTTTCCTTTAAGAACTGCCACTCTCTTTCTTCGGTTCACTCCTTGGCTAAATCTTTTTCTTCCCCTTTTCTGTGTTTCCCGCTCCTCTTCTCTCCAGGGCGAATGCTCACAGAAGTGCTATGACATCTTTGTGCTGGAGACAGTGTGCGTGGCGTGGTTTTCATTTGAGTTCCTGCTGCGATCCATCCAGGCGGAGGACAAGTGTGCTTTCCTGAAAACCCCGCTCAACATCATTGACATCCTGGCCCTCTTGCCGTTTTATATCTCTCTCATTGTGGATATGGTCTCCACGAAGAACAGCAGCAAGCCCGGAGCGGGAGCTGGGAACAAGTACCTGGAACGCGTGGGCCTGGTGCTGCGCTTCCTGCGGGCTCTGCGCATCCTCTACGTGATGAGGTTGGCACGGCACTCGCTGGGGCTGCAGACGCTGGGGCTCACCGTGCGCCGGTGCACCAGGGAGTTCGGGCTCCTCCTGCTCTTCCTTTGCGTCGCAATGGCCCTGTTCTCCCCACTGGTGTTCTTGGCTGAGAGTGAACTGGGGGCCAAGCAAGAATTCACAAGTGTCCCCACCAGTTACTGGTGGGCTGTGATCTCCATGACAACTGTTGGCTATGGGGACATGGTTCCTCGTAGCATCCCCGGACAGGTGGTAGCCCTGAGCAGTATCTTGAGTGGGATTTTGCTGATGGCTTTCCCAGTCACGTCCATCTTTCATACCTTTTCACGTTCCTATAGTGAGCTGAAGGAGCAGCAGCAACGAGCAGCAAGCAGGGAGATGCGCCAGCTAGAAGAGAGCACCAAACTCCCAGATGGTGACAGTACACAGCGTTTCCGTGTTACCTTCCCATTGGATGCTGCTGGGCAGGAGGATCAGCACGCAGTGGGCCAGGAAGCCAAGAGAAGTTGTTGACTCTGAACAGCTGAAGACATATGTTGGCAGCACAAGAAGCAGTGGACCAGGGGGGTCAGTTCTGCAAGAAGAACCTCCTGAACTGCATAAACGAGGGGTAGACATACACAAGGTTGTCCATAAAGACCAACTTTGGATCTTGAGGGCCTGCTGAAAAGTGCCCCTAGGAATTCTACCAAGTACAGCTCTGCTCCATCGCTTTTTCGTAGGGCTTTTCTTTTCTATTGAACAAGTATTTTTGGCAACCTGCAAGGAGCAGCCGTTGAAGATAGCCAGCCAGGAGAGAGCGTAACGTGAAGCACAGCCTGTGCCAGGGTGCCATTTGGCAGAGCAGCCAGTGGAACCGCCTCCTCCCTGCTCGGTGCCGCTCTGCATGCGAGGGTCTGAACGAGGGGGCTCCCCATGCTGCGGTGCCCCACGCACAGGGAGTTTGTTTGAACAGCTCCACCAAGGAACACAAACCTCAGACAAGCCAAGGGGTGAGGGGAAGAGAAGGGCAGAAAACATTCCTTCAGCTTTACCGGGGCTTGGTTTTACAGATCAAGCAGCGCAGCCCGGGCTGCCAGCTCTGACTTGTGTGCTAGCACAGTATGCATTATTTAGTAAATAAGTGTATTTACCATCCTAAGCTTTGTATCTTAGCCCCATGACAGAAATATACATAGACAATCTTCCTGCCTATGGTACTGAATGTTAACTTGTTTGTTTTTTCCTTTGCTAACAGTTGAATATAACAAATACCTTTACAAATCACCCCATTTCTCCACTTTCTGTTATCTATTTCCATCTCTCAAGTATCAAAAAATGTGTTTAACAGATGATTAAACCTGAACTACATGCATCCCAGGAAGGGGAGGGTGATGTTAAACCAGCAGTGACTCCCAGCTCTGCATACTCTTCCTCAGCGGTGGTGACTGCACTCGTGCAAACAGGCGTAGTCCAAGCCCGGTGAAGTCAATGAGACGCCTTCCGTGGGGTCTGGCCCAAGCTGCAGTGTAGCAGCTGTGCTTTATGCTAGGAGTAGTCTGTTTCTTTTTTCCTACTAGGAAAAAGACAATCCTGTCATCAGTTAGAATTATTGTTCTGGCTCTTCTTCCTAATTCTCAAAGGATTTAAGTCACTTTAAAGGGAAAATGAATTGTGGTGGCATCTGCATGTTTGTTTACTGATACCAGTCCCCTGAGGTCTCCAGCCCCTCCCTGGAGGAGCCGGGTACCTGGCCCAAATCAGCACCGTGCGTGGGTCTTCAGTGCTCCTGCGGATGGAATATGATCGGGATGGAGGGAAATGGAGCACAACTGCCTCTTGAACCAACGCCCCCATTTGTATTAAAGCCGTGCAGTGTCACCCTCCATATTCTCCTCCTGCCAAGAAGGGAACAAAAGATGATGTATTGAAGGTGGGGTTTGTCTGGTTTGGGGTGGGGTTTTTTGCCTCAGTATATGTTGTAACACCAACCCTGCATTAGCAAACTCCCATATTAAGCCATTCCTTATAGGAACGGAGCAAGGGAAAATAAAAGGTTACACTTTATTTTAATAAAAATTAGCAGCTTTATTGCTGAATGCTCGCCTCTGACGATTCTGGTGTGGGGCAGGAGGCAGTGTTTTGCCGTGCTGCTGTGAAACCACGCGTGCTGGTGCTCCAGCAGGCTCCCGTGCCACATCCAGGCCAGGCAGCCCCCACAGCACAGCGGGGTCGCTGGGCTGGGTACTGCGTTTCGTTGGGCAGCTACAAGCAGCCCATGGGTTACACAGACAGAGCACTCGCTGGCAAGTGCTGTGAGAGGTGGAGGCAGCAAACCTCAGCCCCCTACCCTGCAGGCTGCATCTGGGTCTCCACACCCCCAGGAGCAAGCAAACCGAACACAGCCGCACGCATCAGGGCTCTGTGCATCCTTCACAGCGCATCCGCTCCTCGTGCCAGGCGAAGAGGGCCAAGGGCTGGTGGATGGTGCCTGGGCTGACTCAGGCTCCTGGCAAAGCAATACCAGCACTGGGTTGCTGTGACTCATGAGAGATTTTAATTTTATTTTTTTTTTTAATCCTGATGCAGGCATTTCTTGCATTAAGGCTTATTACGGTTTGGCATCAGAGATAACAGCTTTGCAGCCAACTAAATGCAAACCAGCAAAGTGAGCAGCGAGTTGGGGGCAAAGTGTGGCACGGTGCTGAGGGGCAGCAGTGCATTTTATGGTGGCATTTGGGGGCTCAGTCTTCAGCTGGGACCCGACACATTCACCAGATGAACCCACAGGGTCACCTTTCACAGTACTTTGGGTCACGCACACACATGTCGTTTAGGGCCACCTCTCTGGTGGGAATGCAGTGATCACAGCCAGTGTGCACAGAGGGTGCAGAATCCATCTCCTCGGGGTGGTGAGGCTCACGAGCGATCAGCAGCATTAGCTTACTCTCAGAAGAGCCATGTTGGAGTAGACATCCTTGCAGAATGAAGTTTCACGCTGGCAGTGCTAGCAAATAACTGTGAATGAATGCCACTTTTGGCCCCGCATCATGAAAAAAAACATCACCAAGACATCGAACTGCAGCTCAGCAGCTGTGTAGAAAAACAGACTGACACACACCGTCTTATTGCAGTGCTCCATCAAGTTTCCATTGTCCTACAACAGTGAGTTCTTTATATTTTCAAAAGGCACATAATTAATTCCAGCACGCACAGAGTTTTAATAAAGTGACAGAACCCACTCATTATGTGTGTTAGTCAAAGCCTGGCTTTTAATACAATTTCATTTTATCTATTGAGATGACAGATGAGGAAACAAATATAAACCAGGAACCTTTTAAACAAATTATTTTTGGAAGCTCTATAAAGTTGTGATGCACACATTGCCAGACCAGAGGAGAGTGAGTTTGACCCAGCATAGCTGCTGTTATGAGTGATGCTTACCACTTTTGGTCAGCCACTGGAGAAGTGTTGGTTTTGTTGTGCATAGTGGTGGTGTTTTTTTTTTCTTTGACACAGCACATACATGCTTTAAGGCCATTTATCTCCAGCTGTAATAAATGCTACACTGCTGTCTGCATGCATGCTGGTGCCAGCAGGTAGTTATAACTGGTTCTTTGAAACACAATCTAGGGCTTTGTGGTTGTGGCAAATTGGTTTTGCCCAAAGGAAAAAAAAATCCTCTTATATGGGACAGAGACTCAAAACACATGTGAGCAAAGCCATCTCTTTCACACAGCCGTCTCAGTGGAAGCACACACGGGCCTGGAATACAAATTCTGGCAGATGACAACAATAATAATCCGAAAACCACAGCTATGTTATTGCTAAGGATGTGGTAACTGGTAAAGGAAAGAGTTAGAGGGAATGGCACAAATTCAAACACAACTCCTTCTGCTTGTATGGCCCATGGGCACAGCCACCTTCTACCTCACAGCAACCTCAATTAAGAAAAAGCACTAATCGTTAAGAAAAACATGGCAGTGGTATCATCCTCTCAGCAGTAAGCCAGACAGAGGCTTCTGTCTCACGCTGATGGGGCCAGAACAGGAATGGTCTATGGCAGCCTCACAGGAGATGCTTCACAGGGGCAAAGTATCCTTGGCTGTCACAGGTCCTGGTGCCTACAAGCTACAGCCTTAGAGAAGCACGAAGCTGTGGCGCCGAAGAGGAAAGAGGTGGATGGAGGGGCTGATGGGTAGAGAAATCCAGTGTGGTTCTGCTGGCCCGTCTGAGGCTGAGCAAAGCCCCTTGGTCTCCCAGGACAGCTAAGCCAGCAACTACAAGAGCCAAATCCACCTAAACTGCAACACAGAAGGGGCAGGATGGGTGTCTGGAAGGCCTAAGTCTGTGTTTGCCGTTGGAGCATTTCTGGATGCAGACATCCGCTCAGGACCTGGCTGCTTTACAAAGCTGTTTACGGGAGATCTGCTCCTGCTCCAGGGTGCACCTCACATTTTGTTCTAGTCTATGTCTCTTATTTACTGCTCTTGGCACAGGTATGCAGGCAGTGTGTTTATTTACTGCCATATTGTTGACTTGCACATTAGTTTTTTCTTTCTGTTACAAAAAGCGACCAACAAAGCTACGGCTGTCAGTCAGGTCCTTGCAGCCTTCTTAGCACTCAAGCCTAAGCTGAGGATCACAACCAAATTTAACAAATAGCATCTGTGGGCCAACTTTTGCTTTACTATGCAGGTACTGCTGAATTCGAGCTTTGCCTTCTGTCTCAAATGTTTTAATGCCTGTAACGACCTATCTAGATATATGCACCCAAACATGTAACCATGAAATCTCTGTCTCTGTGGAGCACTGCCTGCCCTGCAGGGCTGAGGAACAGCTTTGCCCCGAGGCCAGGGCCAGCGCACCCAGCCCTGCATCAGCCAGCCCTGCACCAGCCAGCGGGACAAAGGCCCTGCTGCAGCGTCCAGAGGTGGCCAGAGCTCCCAGTTCACTGAAGGGGCTCCCCATTGTTTCATTTAGGGCCAGTCCCACCATTAGCTTCCTCTCAGTGAGTGCCAGAGCAGTACTGAGCGCCAGTAACCAGTAACAGTCAGTAACGTAATAATCTGTTAGTAATTGATTTTTACTGTGAGCATCACAAGCATAAAAGAGTTAAGTGGCCATGAGGGTAAGTTTACCTCAGGATATATGGAAGAGCAGGGGACAGAATCCAGAATCCCTGTCATGCACCACAACTTCAGGCCAATTTATGCCTTCTGCTTACCCCCCCATCAGGAGGAAAAAGCACGCTTATCAACTCCTACAGACAATGCTCTACACAAGATGAGTTATAGTAGGAGTTAAGAAGCACACATCTTGTATCTGAACAAAACAAAGCAACACTGCAATTTATATATAATAGTTAATTTTTATTTTAAAAAACATTGCAACTGACAGAGAAAATAAAGTCCATGAAATGTGCCATACATTCAAAGAGATGTATTTAAAGTAATTGATCTCTTATTCTCTGAGGTGATTATTGATACAGATACTTCCTGACAATTAAAGAACAAAACAGAAGTTCTGTAACATTTTGTCCCTAAAGTATCTTGCAAGATGAAGTTCAAGCATTCCTGGCCAAGAGTCCTACCTTGCTAAATGCCACATACAGAAGATGACTTCAGACATGGTTTCACTGGCTTCTCTTCCAGCATTTGCAGCTCTGGTGTGAATGAGACTGGTCTGCAGAGCTCACTGGTTTGCGTACTGATGACAGACTCAAGAATCTGCCCAGAGAAGAGTCCCAAAAGGAAAAAAAAAACAGTAATACCTGTAGTTCAAAGCCAAAGAGGTGGCCAAAAGTGTGCACTCCCAGGTGAAGCTACAACATACAGAAGTATATTTCTTAAGAGCCATTTATATCCCCGTTTCATAGAATATTAGAAAAAGACCACCATATACAAAAATCTTATCATTACAAGTTATTAAAAAAAAAAAAAAACAAAATTTCAGATCATTAAAACACACAAGAAAGTGTTTGTTTGCATACAGTAGAAATACAATCCTCATTAAAGCAGCGTACCGAAGAAGCCAGTTGTTAAGTAAGTTTTCAATTAAAAAAGACAAAAGCCCAGATGTTCCCGTAACACTACTAGAACATTGGAGATAAGAGAGGAACAAAACATTCATAGTCTGCCATGCCGAGTACATTGTCTTTGTAAGGTCACTTCAGGCCAAAAAGAGTACGGTATCAAAGAAAGAGCGTGGAGTCAGCGCCTGGGCAGAGCATTCTGTGCCCAGCCCTCAGAAACAGCAGCTCTCCTCAGCTCTGCTTTACGCACGCAGATCCACCTGGATCTGATGGGGCAGGAGGGACTTCCCAAGGACGTCCTTCCTTCACCTCCAGCAGTGCCCCCACCAAAGGGCAGGATGGCTTGGCCCAGGGCAGAACTGCAAAGCTGCTCGCAGGTTTGGCCCTCCGCCACCAACATGTCAGCTCCCAAACCAAACGGCACATGCAGTGGGAGTCCCGATGTCAGCTTGGGGCTACCTGGGGACTGAGAGGGGTACAAGTCTGTAAAGCAGCACAGGGACAGCCCACTCTTCCCTGTCTTACGATGGGACATTCCCAGCCGAGCATCACGCAACCACTGCTGCAGCCTGCTGACACTTCCCCTCCAGAGGACAGTTTGCCACTGATGAAGACAGTCCAGACTCAAATCATGAGGTTCCCAAATGAAACAATGTAGGGGAAGTATCTGATTTACACAGTGAAGTTATTAAACCTCAGACTTGCTGCCAGTGGTAAGAAACCATAAGCTCTTGGGCTAATCTTGGAGAAAAAATGATTCTCACAAGTCTTGCCTGTGGTCAGACGGGATTCAGCCAGCAGCAGGGAGGGAGCCTCATGAAGAAGAAAGCAGCGCAGACAGAGCTGTTCTGTGACTAAGCACCTTGCTAGGGATGCCTCATACCAACCAGGGCAGTTTCATGACGGCAACTGGCAGAAGCCCAGGGGCTTGGTCACAGCCCCCTGCGCATCCACACCACCTGCAGCTGCTAGACATGTGCAGTTCTCAGAAAGGGCACAATGACCTACGCTGGCAAACAGCCATTATAAACAACATCCCCATTTATAAATAAACTGCGCTCTTTCAGCTTTCTCAGTCCCTCTGTCTTAAGTACAGGCTGCCGATTCTTCTAAGATCCTAGAAGATCTTAAGCAACAGAAAAAGGAAAACGTGGACTCCTTCCTTGTCGGGTCAATGCAAGAAACACCTCAAAACATAAACTGGTTCTTGTTTGGCATTAAACAACATGAACAATAATCTCAGCTTCAACAAATCAAGCTGTCAGATGCTAGTCCTACTCCATATGATATAGCTTTTTCTCTGTCTCAAGCTTTTTCACTTCCCCTTCTGAGGCAACAGAAGTGGAGTTGATTCTACTTTTGTGGTTCAGTCGCCAACTAGAAATACTTCCTGGCAATACTGGCAACGCACACTGGTTTGTGAAAGACATCCTACAGCCCAGCTCTGCCTGGTGCACAGCTGCAGGACGGCTGTTCCCAAACCCCATCCTTTCAAAGCACGGCTACTTAAGTTACCTGCAGTCTCCTGTTAGCTCCTCCTTTCAGCTGACTGCTAGATTGGCTGTGCCTGCTCTAAACGTGGCTCTAGCATCGTCAGTCCTCAGACTCCCTTCATCATCTCCTTGATGCGTCTGCCTGCCAGGCTGATCCCGCAGCGGGGGTGAACACCTGCCATTCACACTTTAGCACAGTGATGCTTTACACTGTGCATGACCGGTTCATTTCTGACTGTTCACCTCTTTGCAGGGCCTCCGGCCCTCACCTTCTCTGCTTACCAGACACCCGTCTTAAAGAAAAGAGAAAGCTCCTGCATTTGCTCTTCAATACTTCTTCCTACACCGTGGAGATGCTGAATGCTAGCATATGCCACAAACTTCCTGCCAATATACAGACTTTATATTATATAAATATGTAAAAGTTTCAGACAAAATATCCTATGATTTCTGTAGTGTAACATTTTAAATAGCATTAAAAAAAACAAACCATCCAGCCCTTGTGATTAAATATACAAACATTTGTGAATTGATAAGGCTCATAGGTACCTATGCAAAAATAAAGTGCCCCTCCCCCCACCAAGAAACAGTTCTGTACAGCTAAGTCTGAAAACAGAAAGAGCAAGTTATTTAAAATAAAATCTCCCGAGCTGGAATTGCAGCCAGATTTTCAATCCTTGTTCTCATTTCTGCTTTCAGCTCAGCAACACAAGAGTATTTACAAGTGGAAGAGGAGCTGCCATGGCTAACTCCACAGCGCCGTTGACCTGCAGCCTGTCCAGCTCAGTGCCTCACAGGGCCTTGGTGCTGGCTGGGTGTGCAGTGTGGGACACCGGCTTCTGAGGGTAGTAGCTGTACAAGTACACCTGCAGCAGGATAGCGATGTCCACAAAAACCTGCAGGAGTCCACAGATGGAGAACTGGAAAGGGGCCTGATTCATGATGAAGTAAACCGTCTTGAACGTGTCCCCACTTGTCCACATCAGCACCATCTTGACACTAGAAGACAGAAAAGAAGGGAAGAGTGTTTATTGAGAAGAACTTGGCTTGTGATTAGATCTGCCATACCAGAGGATCCCACCTACTTCAGCGAGGGTTTATACTCAGTGGGGGGCTGGGACTCCCCTCAGTGAGGGCAGACAGCACACCTAGCCAAGACACACAGCACTGTACTTGGAAAGGAGGATCAAATTCTCTACCCTACAAACTGCAGCACTCTTATCTCAGCAATTATAGCTCCAAATGCCTGTGGCTATGAATGTATCCAACATTTTAAAATATCCAGCTAGGATATTTGACTCAGTGGTGCTCTGTAAACATGACTGCCACATGCTGTCAGCACTGACCATAAACCAAAGTAATACAGTGCATGGAAAACAAAGGCAATTCATCCCAGCAGTTACTTCTTGTGCGTGCAATTTTGTATGCACACAAGGTGAGGTAACACATAGACTGCTCTCTCATGCATGGACAATTTTGCTGAAACAAACACTTCTGATAGATAGAAGAAACCATTTCTTATTATAGAAAATGTAAAAAACCAGGACAGATTGACCAGTAATACATGCCTGCAGCTGTTACTGGAAGGATGAACATCACTAGGGATTTTTATCAAGGACACATATCAAGAGCAATGCTCAGGCTTCCTTTTAATAGCCATCCTTGCTTTCATCTTGCTCTACTGCTGAGCCATCCCCTGTCCTGCAGTCAGGCTCCAGCTCCCCCCATCAGGAGAAACTCTGGGGAATAGAAGCAAGTTCTTCAAACAGACCAAATTTTTTTCAGCGCCCTCAACAAAATATGAACAACCAGATCCTGAATGCTGTTTCTGAGCTTCACACACTTTTAACAGGAGAGCTTTTTAAGCAGTAGGATAAGCAGTGGTGGACAAAAGCTTTGTAGTTCACAGTATGAGCAATGCGCATGATTTGTCACAATTATGAGCAATTATGTTTTGCCAGCACTGACTCCAATTCATCAAATGCAGTCAGGCCCATGCAGCAGGGTAGGACTTGATGCTCATTTCTCAAACATCCAGACAGGGAGCTAGCACAATTTGTATTTTGGATGTAAGTACACAATGCTACTGCAAGCCAAATGCTGCAGCCCACTCTCTCCCCATATGGGAAGGGTGGCCAAGAGCATCAGTTTATATTGCCCCATCGCATTACGGAAAAACATGCCTTTTTGTAACTTGTGTCACGTGACTGAGAGCGTAAAACAGGTCTACGATTGTATGGATCTTCCAAAAAGTCTCTGTGTGGAGGTGCAAGGAAGGACATGGGGTTGAGTGAGCAGTCATTCGCCACCCAAGGTCATTCTAAAAATGTAAATAAATAATCACAGAAGGAAAACAACTGCTGAACCCACAATGTCATTTGTGCTCGATGCAAACAGCCTGCACCACCTGCCTTGTGCATGTGCCCAAGGCAGTCACCTTACATCAAGTTTACAGGAGGTTTACAGCCACAGGCAGTGGTGGGGATTGTTTGGGATTTTAATTAGGAAGGGCGATAAACTCTGCGGGTAATAAAACTGGCACCTTGCTTGCAGGCAGCCAACATTCCTCCTCCTCTGGTTTTAAGCTTACCACTGTTTGCTGGGCCACTGATCATAATTTAATTGTAAATCTGTCCCGGTGTGGCTGGGGACCTTCACTAAAAGCACATCCTAAACCTGACAGGTCAAATTAACTGCTGACTGTTGACAAAAAAGGCAATTCAGGGATGCTACAAAATACCTGAATAGGAATTTAAGGTGCAAAAAATATTTGTCACATATTCCCCATGGAGAAAGCTAGCTGGGTTTTAAAAATGATCCCATGGTAGTGTGCCGATGTGGAGGAGAAAATACATACTGTCAGAAGATGTACAGCCTATTTGGGAGTTTACTCTCCCAAACAAAGAATAATCACTGTGAGAAACCTTACAGACACATGCAGTTCAGCAGCGCTGTGGAGCCAAGCACTAGAAGCACACCTCTAGCTGTGTCACACGCTGTGCTGAGTTTGCCAGAGCAATTCTGGGTTTTGCCAGGAAGCCACCTGTGAACTCAACACCCTGCAATACTGACTGGCTAACTTGGTGCATGCTCCAATAGCCTTTGCATGTTCCAGAGCCCTGCTCTTCAGCTCATACATCAAACACTCCAGGAAATCAGCACTGTGCCTGGGATTCTCGCTAGGACATGACAATGCTCTATATACAGGAAAAATGCAACTTGTCCTTGGCAAAAAATGATTTTTTTTTTCAAATGTAATGGATAGTTTAAAGAGCTTATCCTACTCTGATTTGTACTGGCAATAAACTAAATTAATTTCCCTGAGTCAAGTCTGGTTTGCCCATGATGGTAACTGGTGAGTGATCTCCCTGTCCTTATCTCAACCCACGAGCCTTTTGTTGTGTTTTTTTCTCCTCCATCCAGTTGAGGAGAGGGAGTGACAGCGGCTTGGTGGGCACTTGGTGTCTACCCAAGGTCAACCCACCACAAGGGTGAATCTAGGGAATGAGCAGAAGAGGTGTGCACTGGCCCAGGACCCCCACCTCATTATTGTAATGTCTGCAAGGCTCCCTGAATGCCCCCAGCACTCTCCAATTTAGTAGGTGTCTCACTCCTCCAGCGCCTGCCGTAGCGATGGGGGAAAGCTACAACCGCTGTCGGCTCTTCCCTGTCTAAACCAGCACCCATTTGAATACACAACCTGGAAGTTTCAGCCTGCTGAGACACCCACTGAGTGTCTGCGTAGCATCTTGGGCGAGAATAGACCTGCCCCTGCCCCCACTACCACATCACAGGCCCATGCTTCAGGAGGCTGGGAGCAGGGCTGAATGAGGTTTACACCATTAACATGGCTTCTGCCATGTCCTAATTTCCAGCCACTCAGGTACAACAGTAATGGTCCTCCCCCCGTATTTTGGGCTGTGCCCTTGCCTTGTCCTCACTGCATACGCAGATACGATTCGCAATAATGCAGCGGTGCGTGCATGACTATGCGTGACTGACTGCATGGATACACCATCACTGCTCTCATACTGCCAGCTACTGTGTCACTTCAGGACACCACACAGGATAGAAAAGTCAGTTTTTGTGTGCAGCTTCTCAACTTCACCCACTCACTTGGAGATGAGAGATAATTCTTCTATTTATTCTTACTTTTAGGGTAGAAGAGAAAGAAACCAACCAATCTTGGGCAGATAGCTGTCTCTTACCTGCCCCAGAGGAGAAAAGAGCTATGTCGATGCAGAAAGGGTTTTATTGCCAAAAGAAATGGAATTTTCAGTTGGTTGTGGGGAAGGAAGAGGAAAAAGGGAAGGCCACACCTGAACCCTTCTTCCACGTCCCTGCTGTAACCTCCATTTGCTGAATGAAGCTCCAGTCCCTTCCTATAAGACGCGTGAGGCTCATTTTTAACAAGCTACCAATACACCAAAGTGGGCAATCCTCTAGTCTCAGCTTTCTTCCCCTGCAGGACTCTGCACGCCATGTGATGGAAAATGTGTGGGATCACAGCAACAGCCTGAGTCTCCCAGAGAGCCAGAAGATGCAGCAGCAGGCTGCCAACGGTGGTTAACGAGCCCTCTGTGTGGTTTTGCTCTTTTGCAATGCCAGGTGCCACCGGCTGGCAGGTCACAGCTGTGGTCCTTGGCTTCATGGAGCAAGAGAAAATGCCGTGCTGTTAACGTAGAGGAGGCTTTGCTGCAAGAGGCAGTCAGGGCCCACCATCAACTCTGCCTGAGACTGGACAGCACAGCGCA
Organism: Tetrax tetrax; assembly: GCA_009806455.1. NCBI lineage: Eukaryota > Metazoa > Chordata > Aves > Otidiformes > Otididae > Tetrax > Tetrax tetrax. The sequence goes on from WHYT01015866.1 coordinate 148,496, forward strand.
AGGAGGCTGCATGCAGCAAAAATTTCCCAACCTGTATCACAAAGACCAGCTTCATGCTGTATCTTCCTGACACCTGCAAAGCCACGTGAGCGAAGCTGTTCTGTACAGCACTGGCTACACAGGAAAGCAGGACTTAGGAGCAAATAAACTGATATCTTTCCTGAAACAGCCCAAAGCTAAGCTGGGTAGATGTGGAAGGCAGGAGGACAGCACAACTTGTTGATATGGAGGATACAGTCTGGTAGGACAGCACAACTGCTCTTAGGACAAATGAGTAAGCGGGCTGGGGTGAGCAGTGCCACGGAGCAATTTGGGGAGGCAGAAATAAACAAATGGCAGCATTTGGTTGTGTGACAACAGAGATGCCAACTGGAGGGGCAGGAGGCAGGAACTGCGCTGAAATAGCTGGTATTGCCAGAGGCTGAAGCAGACTTGCAGTAAAAATAGCACTTCCCAGTAACGTAAATCAGTGCTGCAGTATCCAATGACAACAAACCTCCTAAAAGCAAGCGCTTTCCTTACAGTTGAGCTCATTACAAGGAGTTGCTAATGTAGTAACAGGCAGTGTCAAGTTTGTGTAAATTGCAATTGACCACAAAGAGGAAAAACTGGTATTTTTCAACTGCTCTTAAAATCTGAAAGAGCACTTATTTATTCTGCTGTTGAAATGAATTCTCAGAAAGACACCATCACTTCTGATCAGACACTAGACTAGGGGTGGGTTGCTAAATGCTATTTTTTAATATGGTAATAAAAAAATGCCCTACAGCACTGCTGTTCTCTACCACTGATAGCATATTTCATAAAGACACTGTACAAATCTTCATTTGCTAAATAAATAAATGGCATGCTGGAAAACAGCATTCACTTTTCTCAAGGAATAATTCACCTCATTCAGCTTCCTTGTATATTGTCTATTAATTCTGAAGTGAGAGCAACTAGAGGTCAAAAACACCTATTAGTACACAGTGTCTGCAGTCAACCTACAAACTATAATTTTTACAAAATACTCCTGAAATTATTCAGATGTAGAAAGAGCTTGTAAGGTGCATTCAAAAGAAAAAAAGAAATACACTTTCTGTTGCTTCTCTTCAAGGAACTGTACTAGAGACAGAGTAATTTACAGAACAATGAGATTACCAGATATTTAAGCTCAACCTCCCATTATCCAGGACTTAATGCTACTTGAATCAAAGCTTTTCAGCATCTTTATTCCTTCTGCTCAAAACCTGGCTGTGACAGTCTCAAGTCTCTGATTTTCCATTGAAGCCTTTGCATACTCTGCTCAACATTAGTCACATCTTGGTCATTACACCTTTCTTCTTCCTTCATCTGAAAGAGCCAGAACTACCAGAAAAAAATGATCTTGTAAAAAAAATGAGATGTGAAGTCCCTGGTAAATTAGTCTGTCTTAAGACTAGCTGCAATCATCCATCAAAATAACTTACAAACAGTAGCATATTAGCAGAGCAGTAGTGTGCAGAACACGCGCTGGTACTTATCACAAAATCTACATGAGAAGAAAGAGAAGGCAGTACTTGCTTCCCGTTTGCACTGTAGAATTTCTCACATCAATGTTATGACTCTGCATGTTTGTAGCTTAACACACAAACCCAAAAATACCCTGCAAGCTGGAAGACACAAAGAGAATCAGACATTAGACAGTGACTTCCGCTGAGAAATTCTGTAGTGGTTTGACCAGACATTTCAGCACAAATAGCAACAGGAGGTACGTGTTGCCCTGATGTAATTACATCCTGCTACAGTCACAAACTTAGTGCTAACTGTGCTCAGACAGTCAATGAACTCAAAAATACTAAGTTGTTTTCAATAACAGAAAAATTAGTATAATTTATTGACCTTTCTCTTCTTTGAAAGTTGCTTTTTTTTTTTCTTTCTATCCCAGACAACTGGAACTAAAAAGAGGAGAATTAACCTGGACTCTTTTTGTTCAAGAATCAATAGCAGTTGACCACAACTTCCCCACATCTCGGCCAAGTGCTAGACCAAGACACCGGTGATGCCAGGTTCAAAAAACTGACTTTCTAGATTGCCACAGTTTCAGACATCTTTTCATATATTAGCACTTGACTTTCGTAACACATGACTTTTCATATGCTAAAAAATGGTGACAGTTCTTTAAATGACTTGGGATACAAAAGCAGAATAAAATAATGGAAGAGCTGACAAGCTAGTATTTCCTTCAGGAATAAGGTCCACATCGAAACAGCCTGTCAATGAGTATTTTGAACAGTACATTTGGTTTTGAGAAGCGAGGAAGAGGGTATAGGAAGTATCGTTCCTGCAACCTTTTAAGCTGTTACCTCCCACAAGCCATTTGCATGGGAATGTCTGGAAGAGAAAGCAGATTCAGTTATAACATCCTGACTTTGGAAAACTTTCAGCACCCATTTGCAGCTCCAAAATAGTCTGCTTAGAGAAGACAGCAAGCATCCGTAACTCTGCATTTCAATCAGAGGCTGGCCTGCCTTCAACAGTGAAAACACAGACCAGAAAACATGAAACCTGAATGCCATGGTATTTTTAACACTGCACCAAACAAACAAAAATTAATAAATAGAGCAATTGTTCCTAACAAAAAGCCATATGGCTTAACAAAAAAATGAGTTCTCCTGATGCTAACCAAATTGTTCAGCCTGCCAAAAATTATTAAAAGGAAAAAAAAAGTTTGAAAATCTGGAAACTAAACGTGCATGCCCCGAGACAGGTCCTTCTGTGTGAGTAAGCATAGATCTTGTTTTTAAATACTGCACAGCCAGCTGAGAATCCAAGCATGAAACTGTTCACCGTCCTACGTGCTCTGCCTCAGCGAGAGCGCTTTACCTCACTTCTCAACAATTCCTCTGAGGCTGGAGCAGCACTGACCATCTCCAGAGGGAGTCATTTGTCCAGCCCCGCAATGCTAGCAGGAGTTAAGAGGAGCGTGCAGCATGAGAGATCCAGCATTTATTTTGGATCTCTGGAAGTGAGCTAAAGCAGCTGAGTTGAAGCCACAACCATGACCAATGGATACCACAGAGAGCTGCAATACAAAAGGAAACTCTGAAAGCTCCTGTGATTTTCAAGGACCGTATACACGGCACTGAGGAAGGAGGAAATGGAGGAAACTCTGGAACACCGTCAGGCAAGCAAATCCAGACAGACACAGTCTGAAGTTATTGTTTGTTGATGGCTTCTTTCTTAATATATGCATTTTATGCAGACTCACAAATAAATGACAAAGTTTTATGGAAAAATAGGGTAAACAGGTATTTGTCAATTATTTTTCCTCATGAACAGACCATCTGTTTTCTAAACTCCCAAGAGCTGCAGAGTGTTGGGAATTTTGACCCCACTTAGCACACCCACATGAAAGCCAGTATTTGTTAGCACGTGTCTGTCAAAGGAGAGTCAAGGGGAAACTACAAGACCTCCATGCAACATGGGGCTGGTGGATAGTCCAGGACCACTGGTATGGCCTCTGGGTATATCAAGCACCTATGCCTGAAGTATAGCCTGTACAGGTCCAGAAACTGGTAACCCTTAACAGCTACAAAATATTTCTAGCACTTTACAACTTATGCTGCAGAAAGAAGGGCAGCAGGTCTTAGCCTCAAACATCCTAAGTCTGTGCAGCAGGTATGAAAATAAATCTCTTCTGTGGATCCGAGGAAAGATTTGAACCACAATTCACATCAGCACCCTTCCTGCCAGGAGACACAAATGGATGCTGGCCAGACTGCAAAGCTCAGGTCTGCTCAGACGTGTGGTATAAACACGTAAGAGAAGGGCTCTGCTTCTGCTGCTAGAGGATTTAGAAGTTTCCAGACCTGCTGCCATGATAGGAAGCAGCTTTTCTGAGGTGAGAGCAAATCGTGCCCTGCACTGCATGCAGTTACACTGTCAGCCACCAACACACACCACACATGGTAGTGTCAGCGTAAGGGAAAAGATGCAGAGCACAACTGAGTTGCACCATCCTTCAGCATCTCACTTATGAAGCTGTTCTTCAGTGTCTGTCCCCCTTTCCCTGTCTCTCACCTCCCACTCAAGGCACTACAGTCAACGGAGCTGTAGGCACAGCTGCTGGCTAATGCTGCTCTAGATGCTCTCATGCTGCCCGTCTGCCCTCCAGCTGCTTGGCACAGCCAGCTGAACTGGTCACCTTGCCACCCCCCAGGGCCCCACACCACCCACTGAAAGGTGGGTGATGAAAGGGCCATCCCCTCGCCCCTGCTGCCATGCAGCCGGCCGGCAGCAAATCCCAGGGAGCGGCACTGCTTCCCATGGCTCACCTCCCTGTAGGGCAAACTGGACTCCCACGCCCCAGCTGCTGCAGCCTGCCCACTGCCTGGAGGGACACCGCTGCTGCACCCCACAGGGCCACTGATAAGAGATGGCAAAATAATGTCCCTGTGTAACACCATTCAGTGTATTTCCTTCTCTAGTTCTAAATAACTTGGGACACATTCAATTTAAAGGTAATAAAAAGACAGGAGGGAATAGAGCTTTGCTTCGGCACAGCTGTGTATCCCAAGGCTCAAATCATAACACTTCTAAATCTTCCTTTCTTCCTGCTCCAGACAACACAGAAATCATCAGACTTTTCACCCAATTTAACTTGAGGTAATTTCAGCACATTTTTCGCTTCATTTTCATATGGTAACGAGTACATAGCCTGAGTGCGTTTTCAGTATTCCAGGTCAGTAACTGCAATTATCACTTTGGTCAACATACACAAGACAACAGTCCTAGCTGTAGTGCTTACTCTGTCCTAGATGCCTAGCGCTCAGTGGGTGCTGCAAAGCAAGCATCACCAAGGACAAAATCAAATTATGTTACAGTCATTACTTTTAATGAATTAATCACATCCTTCAGCTAGTAAAAAGCTTCTCACATTCTAAGAAAACACTGAAGAAATGAAAACCCCAAACACACTACTGTGTAAAATAAGAGTGATCACTCAGGGACAAAGTCCTACTTTCCAGTCAGCTGACTGCCTGGAAATAAGGTAAGATTTTTGCAAAAAACAAAGCTCACATTCTTCTCAAAAACCCTTTTATAAAGAAATCATAGAATTATAGAATAGTTTGGGTTGGAAGGGACCTTTAAAGGTCATCTAGTCCAACCCCCCTGCACAGAGCAGGGACATCTTCAACTAGATCAGGTTCCTCAGAGCCCAGTTCAACCTGGCCTTGGATGTTTCCAGGGATGCGGCATCCACCACCGTTCTGGGCAATCTGTTCCAGTGTTCTACCACCCTCATTGTAAAAAATTTTTTCCTTATATTAAACCTGAATCTACCCCCTTCTATTTTAAAACCATTACCCCTTGTGCTAATGCTACACGCCCTACTAATATGTTTCTCCTCATCTTTCTTATAAGCCCCCTTTAGGTAGTGGAAGGCGACTATAAGTTCTCCCCAGAGCCTCCTCTTCTCCAGGCTGAACAACCAACTCTCTCAGCCTGTCCTCATAGGAGAGGTGCTCCAGCCCTCTGATCATCTTCATGGCCCTTCTCTGTCACTCCAACAGGTCCATGTCCTTATTATGTTGGGGGCTCCAAGCTGGACTCAGTACTCCAGGGGGGACTCACGAGAGCAGAGCGGAGGGGCAGAATCACTTCTCTCCACCTGCTGGCCATGCTTCTTTTGATGCAGCCCAGGATGAGGTTGGCCCTCTGGGCTGCAAGGGCACGTTGCCAGCTCATGTCGAGCTTCTTATCCACCAGCACCCTCAAATCCTTCTCCTCAGGGCTGCTCTCAATCCATTCTCTGCCCAGTCTGTATTTGTGCCTGGAATTCCCCTGACCCACATGCAGGGCCTTGCACTTGGCCTTTTTGAACTCCATGAGGTTTGCATGGGCCCACCTCTCCAGTCTGTCAAGGTTCCTCTGGATGGCATCCCTTCCCTGCAGCGTATCGACCATGCCACAAGTCCAGGTAGATATAACCAGGTAGATATATATTTACAAGTCCAGGTAGATATAACCTGGACTTGTAAATAACCCCTTGCAAGCTTTATATTAAAGTATGTCAGTGCCTAAGTCTTCCTATGAAATGCCAGGCTTTCTCCTTTCCTTCCACATGCACGTGAACACACAGAGGTACAGAAATAAAGTTCATAGTGACACCCGTGTGCTGTTTCTCAAAGCAAAGTCCAACAGGAAGGCTGTGCTTTGTCAGAAGGTGCCACCACAAACCAATGCTTTCTGAGCCACTTCTCACATGCAGCACTACCGCTGACCCACAGTGGCTGCAGGGCACTGCTTTAAAGCTCTGCTGTGGACAGAACTGAATGCTGTAGGGAGGAAATAAAAGCGTCACAGTCACATCTCATACACAGTAGCATGACACAAGTCTTAAAATTTCAGCCCAAGTAGGGTCTTTGCAGTTCAAAAAGGACAGACATCCCCTAACCTATCTTCATTTCCAAACTCTTGCCATCTGCCCCTTTGCACACTATGAATCCTCTTTTAAGAAATTCTCTAATACAAGATTTAGTATCTGAAGGGACAGGGCTTCCATCGTTACCCAGCAATGCCAGGATGTGTTGCTTGGCACATAACTCTATTCCCTATGTGGACATATATCATTCTCAGCCATCCTGCCTGGAACAAATTAAAATCCTATCTTTGAGTCTTGTTGAAACAGCTTTTTCTGACACTAAGATTTGTTTCTTTCTACATCCCACTCAAGAATGCTACAAGCACTTCCTCCTCTGTCTCAGTTTTCGGGTAGATCATCCAACATGTTAGTCACTGCAGTTCCCACTCTTCTTCTTCTGTTTGCTAGTCCTTCTCTGTCTGAGGAGCAGGGAACCAAATGCACCATTGCAGGTTTTCTAACAGAAAATCTGTTGTCTTTCTGGACCAGCCTGCAAAATCACTTCCCAGCCTAAGTTCCATCAACCTTTCTCCTGCTGTTTTAGCTTCTCTATTAACTGCATAAATAACTCACCACTCTGCTTACTTTACAGATCTTCATCACAGTCAGTATTACCATTATGGATGTTTGTATCCTTGCATCTCAATCTACATTTCTCCAAACCCAAATCTCATGTTACTTCCATTCCATATTTTTAATCCTACTCAGTCCTACTGCATTGAGGGAGACAATTCTGCAACTACATAAGCAGATAATTTATCCTTCTTACACAACTGGCTGCGGTGAACTCTGGTAAAATAACACAGGTGCTGGAATTCCAAGAATTGAGGCATTTTCCCCCCAGATTTGTTAGGTAACAGAGGAAAAAGACATTTTTAGAAAACTTTAATCTCTCAGGTGCCTTCATTATAAACTCAACTCTTGACTTTTTGTGACTTGGCAAGACCTGACCTTAACTACACATAATACTTTGCATGACACTTCCTTGCCAGCAGAAAATGGAGTGCCCAAACTTAATGGAATGTTTTTGTAACAGAAGTACAATAAATTTTCTCTTGTATTTCAAATTTTCAGGGCACAGAGAAAAGTACCAACTGAAGAGAGCACCGATTAGACATGCCAGCAATGCTTTATTCCTGTTACTGTAAAGAAGCCTAAAAGATGAATGCTTTTGGTTTGAAGTCATTTGCTTTGAATTTACATTTTGAACTGATGGGATGAGGAGCCATGGGAAGAGAAATGAGAAAGAGGTTCAATATGTGAAAGAGCTTTAGTAGTCCACAATCTGAACGATACGTAAGGGAGGTGGATATTGCTGCTCACACTGTCAGAAGCACCGGGAGGGTGAAGGAAGGAAGGTCTCCCACTCCCTCCTGGGTTTTTCCACCTGCCTCTTCCTTCAGTTCCTGAAATTCTCAGATGTGTTGAGTGCAGAGGGCACAAAGAACTGTCTGTGGAGCCTCATACTGTGCTGCTGCAAGCCTTGAGAGAACAGCTCTGGGGAGACACAGCAGGCAAGCATGGAGGTGAATGCAGTGCTGACCCCAGCACAGCAACCCACAAGGCCACGTGTTTGCAGAGAGTCAAGCAGAAAGTGCAGGTCCTTGAACCTGGAACACCGAACAAGGAAGGGGAAGAACATGGGATGAAAGGCAGAGAGATCACACGTCTGCTGTAACTGAAAACAGGGTGTGGAGAAGAGGAGAGAATCTGCTTCCTGGGATCAGAACAAAATGGTTTCAATCTGTCCACATGCTGACAGGACTCTGCCCTCATTCCAAGTGCACTAAAGAGAGACTAAGCCTGTTTACTTCCCTGATGTAGTAACACTTCAAAGGAGAAGAAACTAGAAATATTCTGAGGACTAGAGCCCACCTTCATCAACCTTTTAACTTTAAAACAGTGAGATTCAGGAAGGCAATGTGATGTTCCCGGAATCTATTAGAACAACAAATGAAAAGGGGAAGAGAGAAGAGAAGCTCTAATTGGTAAGCTTTACAGCTGTAGCAAAACCTGGTCCATCCAGTCATGAAAATTATTTACTGACTACTCCCAAACTCCTGCAAACCTGGATGTGTATGCAAAGTCCAAAACTGAGAAACCCCAGACATTTCATATAAAGGTCCCCATAAAGGACAACAGCAAGCAGCTATCAGTGCCACAGTAGTGAAAGAAGAAATATCCCCAAAGCAAAATAATGAAACAAGTAAAACTTCCCCAGAAAATTGTATGAATGCTGGCTGGAGCCTCAGAAGCAATGACAATGATTTTGCAGACCCACAGAGAAAAATAAAGATCTGAGTACAAAGAAAGTGAATTTAGGAAGACAAATTAATACAATCACAGAACCACAGTAAATGATAAGAATAGTTTAAAATAGGCAATTTGAAAGCACACTGACAGACAGTTTTAATTAACTTAGTGCAATAGGAAAGACAGTGAAACTAAGGAATGGCCCATACAACATTAAGTATGAGTACAAACCATTTTTAAGTAGTGCTAATAATTTTGCATTTACCCATTGTATTTCTGGCTTACACTCAAGGCCTTGATTTCTCTATTTGCCAGGGTCCCAGACTTGCCTTTTAGTTCCTAATTATTCTCTTGAAAACCACCTTCTCTTTTATAATTTAGTCCCTTATGATTGTCTATACAACGTAATGAAAAACTGCTTCTCAGTTGGGTCAGATGATTTGAACCCACAAAGCCATTCTGCTTTTAATTCTTAAACTAAATGGCCCCCACTTCCCATACTTCTCTTCCACCTTCTCTATTTTGACTGTTTGATATATAAAGCAGCTACTATTTTAAGAATAAGAGTAGACACTGTTATATCAACATCTGGAGGCTACAGTTCCAAAGTCTGAGAGAAACAGTTCTCTCTCTTCAGCAGCTCCCTTGGTGTTAGTCCCACACCAGACATAATGCACTACTGTCTCAGCTCGCCACTGTACTGGCCAGTGTTTGCTTTATGTATATGGTATACTCAGAAAAGGAAATCTCTCATGTAGGTATCCACTGTCCCCACTCCTATTTCTTTGATTTTGCTCTCATCCAGGCCATTTCTGTCAGTGAGAAACAAGAGCTGGGAAAACAAAGAATAAAAAAATCAATACTGCCATTGCCTGCATCATCCTCTGTTAACTTTCCTTCTTTTTAGCACTTTTGAAGTCCTTTTCCAGCTTTCTCCTTTAGGGAACCTCCCCAAAGAAGCACAGATATGTAACAAAGTTGCTCTAACAGGTGTCAGTTGCATCTAGCATCTCTTTTCAATGGAACTAAATTTATTCTTTAGTTAAGAAGCTAATGCATAGTTAGTGCCTAAGCAGAAACATCCACATCTCTTGCTTAGGGTTTTGTTTTCTTTTAAGCAGCAGAACTCCAAAGGAAGTAACTCACTGGAGCTGTTTTACCTATTCACTATTCAAAAATTCCCTCAGGCTAAAAAATCCCAAGAAATCACAGCAGTGGCATTTTTAGAGCACTTGCCCAATCTCCTTATAGCTAAAATCTCACTAGAGGAGGTGGCCAGACATTGGTTAGCCATTCCTGAATAAAGCCTTTTACATCTGTTCATCGCAGCACCTGGCTAATCCAATAAAGGCAGAAAAATCTAGCAGCTCGCATTAATCTTCACAGAGCTTGAATAAAGCCAGGATTTGTCTCTGGGACAGATGCTGTCCTCAGAAGTCAAAACCTTATCTTAAAAAATTATATGAAGAGCTGTATGTGTCATAAAGGAAAAAGCTATAGAGCAGTACTAAATAAAAGCACCCCACAACAAAATTTTATCTCCCTAAGAAATATTGTCTTCTAGTATTTTTAATATTATCTATAAGGGAAAAAAGGAAACAATATCTCAGGATATACATTTAACAGTACTTCTTTCTTTCATACATCTTTACAGTGTGCTTACTTTCACTGGGTACATTTCACATAAATGCTCGCTGGTAACTAGCTCACAGCTGCAGCGCACCTCATAAAACACTTCTGAATGGAAAAGCATTCTTAAAATTTGCAACTCTTGGCTCTAGCAGCTTCTGAGACAATAAATGCTGACTGCTTCTCCTTCAGTGACTTGTGGTTTTTCAAAAAGGATAATCACAGTGATCGACCCAGTACTGCCACAGAAGGGACTAAATTAATATTTTCTTTATTTCACTGCACAATATTCTGATTGAATGGGCTACTGAAATTTTCCTCATTCAGCCTTCTCAGGCTGGATTTCTCAGGATAGACTCATATCAACATATAAGCAGGGTAACTGTGCTTGTTGTCTCTGGGTGGCAAAGTTTGAGCCTTTGACCCAATGACAGCCAAACACAACAGACAGGATGTGCAGAATGGGGGTTCCTTTTCTTGATAAGTATTAACTTGTACCATAGTTCATTTTAAAAGCACATCTGTTAAGGTTAGTATCATAATTAATAGACCTATGACTGTACTGTTTAGGTTTGCAACTATTCAAATGTACTTAAATGCCTGAACAGAGCTCTACATTTCTATAAAGTACTAATTCCAAAAGTAATCATGAAAATTTATGTTCCATTGACTGGCTTAGTTCTGTTTACTTAATCATAGGATAATTTCCACCCTTCAACCATCTGGACATACTACACTATCTTCCCTCCACAAAAGCTTTTACTCAGCATGCATCTCCTTTCTGCTTTTATTGTTTCGATCTCTTTCCAACTTCTTTGGCAAAGCAGAGGCTCTCTGAGAGAACAGAGCAGGAAACTACAATACCTAGTAGTGATACTGCTACAAAAAAGAAGGAAAATGAGATAATTAGGGAGAAATTAAGACATAAATAAAAACAAGAAGTGAGAAGCTCTATCCAGCAGAGTAGAGATAGCAAAGAACTGGAAGACTCATTCTCAGGGGTACTGCAATACACATAACTGTGATTCTTTCACTCCAGCCACACTCTGTTACAATAAACATTACAAAAATTCAGCTGCAGATGTCCTCTGGATGTTTACCTCAGACCTGAACACATTTTCAGATGGGGACTTTTCAGGCAGTAGCAGACTGAAACACAGAGGCGAGATGATGTGACCCTATTCACCACCAGCTCCCAAAGGGTATTCTGCCTGCCACCACAGCCACCTGTCCCATTTACTTCTCTCATGGTCTCTAGTCTCCAAGTCTTCATGTTTATCGTGAAATGACTGCTAACTCAAGCATGAGATAGCCTCAACTTCTCATTTACACAGAAAGGGGTGATTGGGGTGTGCAGGCTGTAGGGTTATTTGTTTGCTGCCTTTTTACAGAAACAACACAATGTTTGAGGAGTCTGGCAAGATAACCTGATCAGATGTGGCCAAATATTGTAACCTTATTCTCCATTTCTATTTTGTCACTTCGCATTTAGGAAAGGAATTATTTGCTAAAGTCGAAATAGACTTAATGTATCAGCTGCTGTGTCCCATTCCGCCACAAATGCATGCTGCTCCTTTTCTCAGCCAAAACATGAGGACCTCCAAACAACCCCCACTCTACCAGTAGTAAAGGCTGTGATGTTTATGAGGGACACGGGCCCCACTCATGCACCACAGGTGACAGAACTACTGTGGTTTAAGAAGCTACTGCCTCCGACCAGAATGTGATAATCATCCAAAAGGTCACTAAACAGAACAGCTTAATTCTCATTGCTCTCCCCATTAAGCTTAAAGCCACAAAGACACTTGAAAACCATCTATTTTACTTTGCCACTGAGGCTTGCTGAGAGCCTGTCTGGCAGCCAGCCATTATGGCCCAGCTGACGGGCAGAGGATCACCAGTTCAATTGCTTCTGACCAGTGTAACCATCCACATGTATATTACTTCTGCACTCAGCAGTAAATCACTGCACAGAGCAGCGGGCATCAGCTAGCCCCCATCTGGTAAACACCCATGCAAGTTCATAAGCGTAGCCCTACAAGTAGCCTGGCTGGACGGTTACACGCTCTCTTCAGTGCTTCCAGGACTGGGGCCTCTTTGATGTGCTTTTAGACAGAAAACCAGGTACGGGAAGGAAGTTCAGAGAAAGTGTTTCCAACAGCTCCTTCAACAGGAGGTAATATGCTAGCAGAAGTCACTTGCACAGCAGAACAGCCCAGAAATGCTCAGAAACCATCAAGTCAACTCAGGATTGCATGGTGCTAGAAAGCATATGTGGTACCTGCAACATACATAAAACTGCAATATAACCTGAAAAAAAGAGAGTACGAACATGTGCATTTGCCTGAACACACTCCAACTGCAGTAAGGCAGCATAAGCTGTGTATTGTCTCATCAGTCCCCAGACCCATCACTGTCCAATGCCAAGCAAAGTACTTCACAAGTAGAACCAGAGAAGGGAGTGCACTCTGGAAAACCTGTGGTAAAAGCCGACAAGGAATCTGGTTCTGTTTGATGGCAAGGGAGAGCTTTTATGCTATTTTTTCTTGACTAAACACAGCACTCTCTTGCCAAGCAAGTTTTAGATTAGAATTCTGCAATCCTATGCTTAATGCTTTACAAACAAAGTGTTGTTGTGAAGCACAAAGAGGGTTTTTCCCCTTTCGCATATACATGAAATTGGAAAACTAAAACTCAGGTCCCAGAGAGGAGCTAAGGAAAAGCAAAACACTATCTGGCACTGGCTATCATAATGTGGCATTATGATTCACAGATAAAAAATATGAAGGGAAAAGTCAAACCAGAGCATAAGGCAAGTCTTGTAGGTAAATTGCCTTCTGGATATCACAGGTACAGAATTTCCAAGGCACTGGTGCATAAAAAATACTCCAATATTTTGGAAATAAATCCTGACTCACTCTGTACCAAAGGGGCTTCCAATCAAAAAAAGGCCTTAAGCATCAAAGCAAATTTCTGAACACTCCTTCAACAACATTTCAAACTAGAAAAGAACTTGAAGTAGCTAGTAGAAGTGTCTCCAAGCCAAACAAGTAAAGGCAACAATGTCAAAAAAAGGACAGAATTGCTTTGGTTTAGGGGTGGTGGGGAGTGGTTATTTGTTTTGACCAAAATAAAAACTATCCCAGCAAGTTTAAAAGCAATAAAAGAGAAATCATTTCAAAACAATGAAAGAGAAGACAGTTAGACACAAATGATCACAGCACTCTGTGAACTGAATTTGCTGCTGTACTGTTTTTACAGACCAGTGCACTGATGTACCACAGTGAACATTTTCTCTCCTAAAAAACTTTACAAGTTGCCTTTGCAATTTGGAAGTCTTGGTGTTATGATTGAGATATCCAGTAAACAGTATGAAAAGTTAAATATAGTTTAATGCTCCAACAGTGGGCACAAGATTAAAGTTTTCTGTCCCACACTTGTTTACAGAGGGTTTCCCAGTTATGACTAAACATCTGGTTTGAGCTTCCTTAAATGTCAGTTACAAGCTTTTACAGATAAATAAATAGTGATGTCACCTGCTACATAAATAATAATGTATTACAAAAAAGTTATGAGTGTGAGTGTGATATGTGAAAAAAGTTACGAGCTAATATGTGAATTAGACTGAGTTATTCACTGCAGGCTCAAAATATTTTCTTCCTCTTACTCTCGATATGCAAGATCTCTTTAGTCCATTTCTAATTACCAGTGTAGCACAGCTTGAGTTGAACTACAACATGTTGCTAATGGCAACAGCAGTAGTTTTACATGTTTATTTTACTAAAACATGTTTCACCTCGGAAATGTCCAGCTGGACTTGGACAATGGGTCAGACCTTGGAGGTGTAACAGAGCTCCCACTACCTTCAGCAGTGCTGCACCAGCTCCTACTGACAGAGAATCTGTTCAGACAGCTGTTGTATTTTCAAGTAAAATTTAGAAAGATGACACTGCCTTGCCTAGAAAAGCATTCTCCCACTACACAAAGATTTACCTCATGCACATGCACACACTTACTTGTTTTACGTAAGACAAACACCATACCTCATTCCTTCTGTAGACCTATTTTGGTAGTTACGGTAGAGCTGTGGAACGCCTAACATCGCCTCGGTGAACACTGCAAGGAAGCCCAGTGTTTCCACAAAGAGAGATGAGTCAAGCCAGAGGTAAGTGATGTAACCAGTCACAGCAGTAAAGGTCAGGACACACTGCACGTAGTCTGTAAACTTGCTCCAATGCCAAAAATAGTTCAAGTCAAAATCTGCAACAGAATAGGAATGGAATAAGAATAAAATATGTTTTCCCAAGCAGACTCAAAGTTAATCAGGGTGGAATTGAGAACTGGGAAGCGTGAGAGCGCCACTATCAGCAGGGGAAGGCAGACAATGAGGGAAAGTATTAAAACAAACAAACAAACAAAAATCCACCAAACTGAAAATAAACAAACAAAATTAAAAAAATAGGAGTTTTGATTTGGAAAACATTTTTTGGTCGGAGTGTTCAATAAAGAAACAATAAAAACATAATAATAAACCATAATAACAATAATAATCAAGAAAACTTGCAAACTACCAAAATATTTACAATGATGACTTTTAAAGAGAAAGCATTGATCTTCAAGTATCAAACATGAAGAACTCTGGATATGACTCCTGCAGAGTTGGCATAGGAAGTGTTTCACAAAAAACTTCAATACTAAGTACAGGCCCCAAGCACATCAGAGCAAGTGCTCTCTCTCTAGGTCATTATCTCTACCTTCAAACTGCCTCAATCCGGGCCGCTTAGAAGGTCACCTGAAGTGCACAGCTCTGTTCCCTGGTGCAGTGCAAGGGCCTGCGGTGAAGGGCAAGCTGCCACGTGCAGCTGGTACGGGTTTACAAAGATAGGTGCAAGACTGTGACAAGAATCCTCCCTGGAACACCACCTCCCACAGACATCATCACTTTTCACTCCAAGGGCAAAATCCCATTTGCTCTTGCCTTTGCCAGTACCAATGAGTAGAGGGTGCACATTCATTTCTGCATGCATCAGAACAAAACACAGTATCACAAGACACAATATCCTCTCTTGAGAGAATGAGAGAAAGAACAAACCAACCGTGCCATCTGCTTGGCACATTAACAGCATACTGCTGGAAGGTATGTAGCTGTCTCGTTGATGAATAATAAAATATACAACCCCATTACCACTGACGGTATAGCAAAATAACAACGTAATTTTTAATAAGAACTCTGAAATAACTGTTCATTAGCTGGTGCTGTTCATGTCTTCCTTTCTTAAAAGCACTTGAAGTTAAAAACACCCACCTCAGACCAACTGGATTCTGTTAATTATTAAGATGATGAACCCTTGGTCTATCAGCACAAATACGTGCAACACACCTGCACATCACTAGAAGATTTCTGGCACTGCCTCCTCAGCAAAAGTACAGAATGCTACAAAAAAAAGTCCTACTGTTAACTCAGGCAAGGAAAAACATTGACCTCCGCTGACTAACACTAACAACAAATTCAGTGAAATGGGAATAAATCTGTACAGGCACTTAGCTGCCTAAGGATACGTATGTATGCCAAATAATCGTTTCATTTTCTGCATCTTTTCACACTTTCCTATCATTATGAGTTTAGCCCTCACTCTTTATTAAACTAGTCTCCCCTTTTTAATACTTGGCAAACCCATGCCTCAAGACAACCACTTGACTGCACCCAGCTTAATCATTTTACTTTGCTACACAAAGAGGAAGGCAAAAGTGGTCAGGAGCCATATCTAACCTGTAGCATTGTCAGCCAACACCCAGAACTGAATTAAATCATCTGTGGCAAAGTCGCTGTCAATGTAATGTTGACCTTCAGTATTTTATGGCAGTGGCTCCTCAGCCTCAGAATTCGGGGACACAAGACTAAATAAGAGGTAGACCCAGTGCTGGCACAACTCAGACAGTATGTGAGCATCACGCATTTCTGGAGCCTTGTGAAGGCCTTCCTTTGTGGAGATGAAGGAAGAACAAAACAGAATGAAGCAGAAAAAAGAAGGCACAAGACAACTACAACCACGAAGGCAGGGAAAACATTATCCCTTTTAATTTCTCTCTATTGCATTTTCTGGAGAAGAGCAGAGCCAATGAGAACTTCTGACAAGGCAGAAGGAATAAGAAACACCCGAAACTCCCATTCCTTTCTCTTTGACTGACCTACATCTGCATAACATAAAATGGCAAGAGGCGTAACAGAGTAAATTCACACCAATTTTGCCTGCTTCATGAGCAGTACCAAGCAAATGACCTGACCCAACACAACAAATCTGACACTACGCAACTGTTATATTACCAAAAGATATTCCTGGGACAGAGGCATTTGGGCTTACAATGGGGACACAATAATGAATAGCAGAAGAAAAGAAGAGAAAGATAAAGTTGGTGAGGTTACAGGCCATTTTAAAAGCAACCTCCATTCTGGAAAAGGAGAGCTACGGATGCCTTTTGAGTAAGACATAACTGCTACTTTTACCAGATTATTTCTTTAAACTTTGAAGCTGAGATGTTCTCACACTGTCTTTAGTTTCTTCAGAGACACCTAAAGCACTTAACTAAACACATCTTAAAAGGGCAAGTGTTTCATTTTAATTCTGAGCTCTCACATTCAAACATGTTGGGTGGAAAACTTGCACTTACTTTCCAGCAAGGGTCATTCAACTTTGATATAGTGCTCAACAGATACTGTCTCAGACCAACACCTGGAAACTAGGAACTGGTGGCAGCCATAGGCAAGAGCACATGAAGTACACTCTTCCAGACAGTTCCAGCCCTAGAAGAGACCTTCTTGGCTCTCAAGATAGCTATATAGTCGTTACACCTCAAATTCTGGACTCAACAGGGCTAGTCTGGATCTGACTGCCGTGCTGCCCTGGGCATGCAGGACCCTTGGCCCCTCACTCATTAAACCCTCCCACCAGCTGTCAGGGCTGCCCTGCATACACTGTGTTTCTCCTCCTACATTCTCCACATGCTCGAGGATCCTTTTTTAAATACCCATCCCTGTATACCAAATCATTATTTCCCCAACTTCATTTTCATAATAGAAATGAAAGAACTAAATCCATATGGGGGCGTGGGAGTTTCAGAAGTTCATGGAACAAAAAAAGTCCACGTTCACACAGCTACTGTGAGGCCAGCTACAAAATCCATGGATCCATGCAAACACTTAAACACGCAATTACCTCCCGCTATGCCAGCTGTTCACGTGCGTATTCAGTACCGCTGCACTGAAGTCCATTTCCATTCATATAAGTACTCACGTACATGAACCTAGTATTAGGCAGTCAAGAAATCTGGTAATTATGATAATTTACTCATCATCTTTTGTCTGAAAATCTTAAGTATTATTCCTATTATAACAACATATACAGATGAGAAAACTACCGTGTGAAACAGGACTTCAGCTGAAACAGGAGAGTTAATTACTAGCAGAGGAAAAAAATTGAGATTCTCTTTTGCTCAAAACTATCATGATGCTATATAGTCTCCATCTCACTATACTAGGTTATCATTAAGTCCTAGTTTCTGCTATAAATTTTGCTTGGTAACGTTTTCCTGAAAGAAAGACAGACAAAATGAGATAAGAACAATTATGAACTTGGTTATAGCCTTACAGAAGAACTTCTGAATTAACTTTAAAACAACCCAATACATAGTCATTAATTGCTCTACTTAACAGATGTATTTTCAAAATGCAGAAGTCTATTTTAGGAAACCACAAATCACCAAACTCTGCATTACCAACTACTTCCAGGAAGTAGAAGATTCACTGAATGAAAAAAAAAAAAAGGTAGAGAACAGCATACCCGACCTTTCATACGGGTAATAGTTTCTCTGACCCTTACTTGAACTGCTAAAATGTTTTGCCACATGATTGTTCCTTTTTAACCAAGGCTGAAGCTTATCTTCTCTGACAAATGGTTTCAAAAATTTAGAGGGGAAAAAAAAATCACATACTCATCACTTCAAGGTTGGGAAATAAACTGTGACTCATTTTTCCAAGTGGCTCCCTTCTCAAAGGGGTCCAAACACATTAGTTTGGTAATAGGAGCTATATACATTCAAAGAAAAAAATGTTCATTATGCTGAGTACTGTGACAGGTACAGGCAAAAAAAAAAAAGGCTTTTAAATGGTTAACAACAAAAGGGAACTGTTCTTTCCAAAAAAAAAAAAAAAAAAAAAAAAAGAGAGGTGTT
>WHYT01015866.1:178530-211665 GCA_009806455.1 Tetrax tetrax
AAAAAAAAAAAAAAAAAAAAAAAAAGAGTTGTTTTAAAAACAGAACAAAATCCACATCTGTGTGCAGACCAGTCCCATCCCCCGATGAAGCAGGGGAGAGGCAGATATAGCCACAACTGTCCCAAGAAGACAGCGAGAGGACAGCAGTCAGTGCCCTGGGCCATGTCATCTTAGGTGCAGAACTGAAAAAAATTATAAATATTATTGCTAACATTATTCACATTTGAAGAAAGTTACGACTAACAGGGACGACATTGGGATTTTTGCTCTCCCCCCAGAAAACATCACCCCTTTTCTTTAAAAGGACAAAACAAGAAATCCTACTGCACCACATTTCTATCAAATGTCTTAAAATCTGTCCAAGTTAAATCTGGATGCATATATTTCTGTTCACTGAAATGGGAAGGCACTGCTTGCAGAGCTCACTCCATTCACTGGCTCCCCATCCTGCCCAGAGAGAAATTCATTTTGTAACCATATTCAGCTGATGTAGTTCAAACAGTAACTCCCAGTCACTAACATCCTGGATTGATCTGAACTGGTGTGACTGCAGTGAAAGGCACTATATCTTATTACCCACGCCTGAGCTCTTTAATCCACTCAGTGAGTTGCATTTTAAACATGCTAATCCATTGATAGATGAGAGATTTATGCTGGAAAATCCTATTGATGCTGAGGAGGGCGCAGCTCTGTAGGTTCTTTGTGCACTGACTGGAGAAATGTCTACACAGCTTGAGGGTGAAGAAAGATGAGGTTAAAAGACCTCCCCTGGGAGGTGCATTGCATGCCCAGTGCACATACAAAAATATGTAAAGTAGACAGAGACAGCATTGCAAATAACCAAGGTTAGCACAAGTCAGGCCAAAATGCAAGTAGAAAATTCAGTATTCTGGTGGGGGATAGATGGCAAGTGACACAAAGAAGAGTCCACTGTATCGACTTTCACTTAAGGATGACACACAGATCCAAACAGTTAGATTATTTTTAGTCAAGAAGCATTTTATACTAAGTCAGCTACCATGTTAGTTCCTTTTGGGAAAGTGAAGCAAAGACTTTGACATCCTAAAAATTATTTACTGTAGCTCTCAATTTCTCTTGCTAGTTGCATCTCATCTTGTGCCTTGACCTTTCTAATTCTGTCCCTAAATCCTTGCGCTACATTCACTTATACATGTCTTTAGTCATTTGACTGGTTCCCACTTTTTGTTTGGTTCCTTCTTGCATTTGAGGTCAATGAAGAGCTTAAAATTTACAATTCCTGTCTTTGTGAGGTGGGAGAGTGTGCATTTCAGCCCTTTGTGTAGAAAATGAACTCTTTCCTTCTTACTGTGCTCCCTCACGCTCCTTATCAACAGCACCAATTCATAGCCATTCATCCAAGCTGCCTCTCATAATCAAACCCTTGACCTCCTGTTTGAAAAACACTGCTCACTACCTCATTCTACCGCATGCTAGACAGTCTCTACTCCTGAGTGCCTTTCCAAACAGATCCTCCTCCCTCCAGGTTACAGCTAAGTCTTACGCTTTGGGAGACTGCTGTTCAAAGAACCTCCAATTTCCATCACCTAACTCTGGACCACAGTGCCTGCCCACCTGACCTGGCTGTTCCTATCACAGCCTACTTCTGCAATAGATCAAAGGAGCCCAGTCTGAGCACTCAGATCTCCAACGCCTCCCTTACAATACTGGAATCCAAAACCTGAGGGCTTAGATGCTGTGAAAGAGCCTGATAATGGTAATTCAGCCAACCTGGAAGAGTTACAAAATGTAACAGTGCAGTCATGGCTGGGAATTATTTCAGGTTATTATCCATGGTCTGTTTACTGTAAAATATACACGCAGTTCAAGGATGCAGGAGCTGGAACCTACAACTCTCTGGCTGCCTATGGGTCTTAACCGCTGGGTTACGGCACAGCAGGCTCCCCCTCACTTCCTCGTTTGCTTGTCTCAAGAAGCTGAGCAGCTCCCAGCCAGCAGGTGAGTTTCTCTGATGCTCCGTTCTGAAACTCCTGCATACCCCGCACAGCACCCAGGAAATAACTGGGGTGACAAGAGCAGGAAGGCACTGCATGACTGTTACCAGGCAATCCATAACATCTTCTCTCATTCTCATCAACTACCTATCCAGTTAAGCACTTTCTTCTTTCCTTCCAGAAAGAAGGAAGGAAACAGCATTAGAGACAGACTGAGAACTGACACATTTAGATTTTCTTTCTTCCTTTTTAAAAAAGTGATAGAAACCTGCAAAATGCTGTCTGAAGACAGCATTTATTTTACGGTTACTGGGACTGAAAAGGGACTTGTTATGTTTCACTCATGGTAGAAAAGAGACAAAATGAGAGCTTAGCACCAAAAACTTCTGGCTCTAATCCAAACTGCTCTCCTTTTGAAAAAAAAATTAAGGAATCCACCATCTTGCACAGTCTCTAGCATATAAAGATGTTAGTATCACCCATCTCCATTCCTTCACCCCTATGACCTAGAGTTCCTGCATCCCTGTGTACTTTTAAGTACCTGCACAGCCCTGTCACCAAAGTACCTGAGCACCTCTCCATGTGCCTTTACCCTACAACATTTCCGTCTACAGGCTACTGTCATCTGGCCTTCACACTGGGTAGTACCCAGACATTGTAACTTCTTCCTCTCTAGCACATCTAAGACGGGAGCAGAATATTCCAGAGGGTCTTGAACCTTCTGAAAATATCACCCCAGCTTATATTAAACAAGTTACTGTAATTTAATTAAATCCATTTTTTACACTTTTTGGCCCATCACATGACCTTGGCCACATCTAGACAGATGTGAGAGTTTCAGTTGAGCCAGTCCTCTTAATATTTGACTTTCCTTAAAGCCCCAGCACAAAGTCCTTTAGTTAACGAAAAGTAACTGGTAGATTTTCATGTGAGAGGAGAAAAACATCAAATCTTAATTGCAGAGAAAAAGGTTGAAAGCCTTTACATCACTGTTACCAGCCCCTGGTAAATAAACCTTGAAGATTCATACAAACAATTTTTGTTTTTAAAAGCTCATTGGAGGTTTTGCTACTTGGTGGAGGACTGTTGAAAACCTGAGCTTAGAAGCTCAAGTCTGATTAAACCTCTTCTCCATCAAAATTGTCTCTGTCTCCCGCAGTCATCTCCTCTAGTTTGAAGGCAAGTACTTGCCTTGGCTTTCTTTGCCTCATTTTATGTCGTGTCATCAGCCTCTAATATCTCTTATGCTGGGTCCCTGTTTTGTCATATCAAGTTCATGTTTCTTTGTACCATCAGGATTACCACCCACTCCTCTTCCTCCTTCTCAAAAAAATTACACATAAGTGGGCTGAAATTTTTCCAGCACTGTCTCCCGCTCAGGGCTTCTCACTCATCTTCCATACTGTCCCCCAGCACATCACACCTCCAAGCACCAGCAACTGCTCTGGCCTTCCCCTTCAGGTCTCATGAGGTCCACTCTACCTCCTCACCAAAGGGAATTAGTAATTGCAAGATGAAGAAACACATGTTAGTTACAACTACTCAAAAAAAAAAAAAAAAATCACACACAAATGCACATCCCTGCAAACGTTCAAGGCCAGGCTGGATGAGGCTCTGAGCAACCTGATCTAGTCAGGGATGTCCCTGCTCCTTGCAGGGGGGTTGGACTAGATGACCTTTGAAGGTCCCTTCCAACTCTAACCATTCTATGATTCTA
Organism: Tetrax tetrax; assembly: GCA_009806455.1. NCBI lineage: Eukaryota > Metazoa > Chordata > Aves > Otidiformes > Otididae > Tetrax > Tetrax tetrax. The sequence goes on from WHYT01015866.1 coordinate 182,221, forward strand.
TAACACCCTGCTTTTCCCATTAATATGCTACTTTCCTGATTTTACGGTCTTTGATTTAAGGGAAACCTTTGAATACCACATAGCACAGTGGTCTTGATCAGAGATAATTAGTAATAACAGCTATATTGACCACCTTGTGAACCTTAAAGAACAGCCATTAAAAAGCTACATTTAATCTGAAAGTTTTACCCCTGCTGCTAACACCACACAGAAAAAGAAAGAATGAAAACAAAATATTCATACCCTGGGCACCTCCTGTGCAGCTGACAGCCTTTGCTGTGCTATCCGCAGTGTAATTTGCTTTGTACACAGCCTCAGTTTATGACAGTCTCACAGTAAAGAGAGAAAAAAAAATATTTCTGAGAAAAATGCAGTTATATAAACCTGCAAAATTAGGTTGACCTTTAACTCATCTTTGACATTTTCCCTTTACATCACCTGTACTACACTGTTACCAGCCCCTGTCAAAATTTTAATTTGTGTGTGTGTTTATATATACACCTAAATACGCTTGCATACACATACATAGCTCTTCCTCACAGTACAACTGCTAATGTTATAAGCATTAAAAAGAAAGCAAAATTATAAAAGCAAGTAGGGGAGAACAAAGCTTTTTTGTTCCAATACAGAGGAAGTTTTAGCCAGTATGGTATCTGTGAACAAGGCTCCAACTGTTGGGCTCAAAGACTGCTGGCAAAGCCAACTGAGCTGGGAAATCCCCATGGAGCAGTACAGCTCAGCCATCCCTGCACATTACTGCAGAAAACGTGTAACAAATTTTGGGTGAGCCAGAAGCAAAGTCCTTCCCCACTCCCCCCTCAAAAAAAAAGCCTGCAGAAGTGTTCTCTGGACGAGTCTCTTCCAAAGCAAGGACATTTCTTGGACTTCATCAGACAGCAGACGCTTTCAAGGCAATCTTGCAGGGGGGTACACTTGCAACCCCCTACCAATTTACCTTGTGCAACATATGCCATTCAAATTTGCTTTCTTCCCAAGTCCAGCTGCGAGAAAACACCAGGTCTGTACTCCTATGGCAGGCCAGTAAGATTAGGAGAAGAAAAAAGACAGCCAGCCTTCACCACAGATACATACCAATATTGCTGCTATGACAAGGCACTTAACAAGCCTAGATGTATCTAGATCAATGTAGTTTCCTCTGTAACACCACTACTGAAATTATCTACTGTGCTACTGCTACTTTTGTCTGCTCAATACAGAAGTCTCTCCTCTTTCTATTACAATGTATTGACTGTTCTTCTTAGTCACTGTCTCCATGAGATTGTCTCAGCTGGTAAAAGCAGCTATTAGCTGACTTACAATATGACTGATGAAGGAGAACAGCCCAATAACTAGGCAGATCATGGGGCTAGGAAAGCCATTGGAATGAGGCAGCTGCAGCCCAAAGGAATTACTCTATGGCAAGTAAGCGATGTATTTGAAAGGTGGAGTGAAAGGAGCGCAAACCATGTAAGACAGAGAAAGCACACACAGATTTCAGAAAAAAGTCTTCCTCTGAAGGCACAGCACAGGAGTGAAATGGAAAGCCCAGTGAGCACTACGCAGTGTTTTGAGGACTTTGGGCAGCCAATGCTTTCACTACAAACACTCCCGATTTGGCTCGCCTCCTATGCAAAGAATGTAAAAAATCCCAAAGCAAGTCAAACTAAAGAAATCCCCTAGCCCTTCACCTGCAAGAACAGCTCTGAAGTAAGGCCTTTGCTCCCAACAGCGCTAATGATGGAGGCAGCAGATTAGAGCCAAGCTCACTTTTTTGGCTAGATACGCCTTCCTATGCTAACTATAGAAAGAGCAAGCTAACAGCAAGCTAAGCAGGGATGATAAGAATGTCACAGCAAGAAGAATGTGTATCACCAAGTTACTATTTTTAAAACCGTTTTAACAATATTTTACACTATCCTCAATCTGGTTTACCTAAGCTATCATCCACAGCTCTACAAAAAGGCCTCCAGACAAAAGACTAGAACAGAGTAAGTTAAGCACCGCAGAGCAGGCAGCCTTGGCTCCAAGCTCTTGTAGCTGGAGTTATAAACTATGAAAACAATTTAATTTATTTTTAATAATACTGAAACTTTTCTTTGAAGTTTAAGTCTCAGAAAATAGCAAGACTACTATAATATAAGAAACAATATGCACTTATCATACTCCTCCTCGTTCAAAGACTGCAATTAAAGTTCTTCTGAAGATTACAAAACCAAGCTGTGCATTAGCCCAAATGCAGGCTGCCTCAGATAACGCCATGCCAGGAATTACAATGCCAGGCTGCATGTATAACACAGCAAGTTACTCCCAGAAACTCTGGAAGTAACCGTGAGGTACCTTACCCTGCCTTTTGAACTGCAGATCTCTGGGGGAAACGCTGCATAACCAGTAACTTGCTTAAAGATAAATGATCTCTCTCTTATAAAGCCTTCTCTGAGCTTAACATAACTGAGACCTTATCTCCTCTATTGTGAAGACACCACAAAAATAAATAATTTGTGATTATTTTTCAGATACTGAAGTCAGGCATGCATACGTGCATGCGTAAGTATGTATACAACACAAAGCTAAACCCTCTTCCCAAAAATATAAACTCCTCTCCTTATTTAGGATTTTTTGGGGGAAAGTTTAATCCTTGTTTCCTAGGTAACCCATCACCAGCCAAGACAAACTCTAGCGCCCAAACTGGCCCTACTAAGTTAGCATCCAAACGGAATAATGCCTTGCATCTCTTGACATTGTCTCAGTTAACCTCAGAATGACCCATTTTAGTATCGACAGTTTAATGCTTCAAAATCATGCAGGAAAGTGTAGGACGCTTTCCGGTCTTTTTTTTCAGTTGCCTCTCTCCTCTGCCTAGTCCCTGCTACACACATGAAAATGTCAGACATGTTTTCTTTAATTATCTGAACTACATTACAAAAATGCTAATATCTCAAAATGTCTGCACAATCTACTTCATTTCATAGGGCTTCCTTTCAAATACCTATTGTAGTTAAGAATAATAGGGTAGGCTGGTGAACAAGAATCCCATTTTGAAAAAAAGAAACTGGTGTTTCTGGATTTTTGTTCAAAAGCAAGACTTCGGAAAATCTGGAGGAGGATGAAGAGGGAGGCAAACATACAGATGGGATTTGGGAAATAGGTTCAAATTTTTAACAACCCTGGCTTGAATTAAGGACTTTCTGCCTAGGTTTTTCCATGTCCTAAGGGAGCACCCAGTCATGAGGCTATCGCCCAGCTAGCTCAGGAGGCGTCTCCTCTCAGCATAAATTCTGCCCTTTCCAGAGGAACAATTTTGATCAAATTCATTGAAATCATCTATTTGTGTGTTTGTGAAGATGTGACCATTCACCAGTGACAACCCTTATCCCAAACAATCAATTCACAAATTTCTGGCCAGTAGTAGCAGAAAAATCTCAATTTATAATTCCTCATTTGCTACCATAAACATTATTTAAGCATACTGACATTTGTAAAGTTGACTCTGGAAATTCATCCACTTAGATGAAGCTAGGAATAATCTCAATCTCCAGATGACTTTCAAGAGAAAGTGAAAAAAAAGGGCTTCTTGTTGCAGAAGGTTTTCTAGAACCTACATGCCTGCAGTGTTCTCTCATAGCTTTTAAACCAAAACTCACTCTATTTACAAGTCTGCACAGATCTAAATTACTGTAAAGGGTTACAAACATGAGAAATTTCAACACAAATCACTTATTTGCATTAGAAGGAAGAATTTACAGGGAGGGAGACTAGCACAGAGTTTCACTTGAGTGCTTGCAGATCGCCTTACTGATTACAGCACTTGTAACCGGAGGAGCCAAAGGAGACAGAGCCCCCCGGAACAGAATTTCCCCTTCCACTTTAGCCTGACCACAAATAAATCCCTGCTTTGACACGAACAGCGGTTGTTATGCGTGAGGAACTTCTGAATACCACAGAGTTTCTGAACACCTTGTGTCTGCAGTTTAATGCTCCAGTCAACGTATCTTCAAGATCTGGAAAGAAAGGTAATGGTAGTAGATTTAAGTTGCTCTGTCATGAAGAGTTTGGTGGTGACACAAATGTGCATTTATAAACTGTTCACATTTCCCAGCAGAAGTTTAAGCTGCTCTCATCCTCCTCAAGCTACAGCAGGACAACTGTTTAGGTCTCTGAAGCGTTTCTCATCAAAGCCACAAAACGTGGGCTTTTCTTTTTTTAAGATTTTGCACACACAAAAAAAAAGAACAGCTCTGCATTTTAAGCCAGATATGTTCCCTTATTTGGTTCAAAACACAATCCCACAAACTGCTCTGTCAGTACAACTGAGGGGGCAAGAGTGGGAAGGGGGGAAAGAGGAAAAAAGCGGATCAGGAATATCTTAGACTGTCACTGCTGCCAAACATCCTGGCACCCAGCTGCTGCTAGAGGGAGAAGATTTCGGCTGTTATGCCCCTTTATAAATACAATTAGTTTTTAAAAGGACAACAAAAAAACTCCACACCAAAATAGGCAGAAGACAGTGCACTGGCAGTGCTCACCAGTGAGATGACTTTGCCACCACAGGGTATGGTCCTTTTTTTTCCTGGCCGAGCGATACAGGGATTTGCCCTCCACTGCTGCGTCTCTTACACATCCCGTACTCAGGAGTGCAGGGCACGCAAAGAATTATGACAGGTGAACCATAAACCACAGGCTCCTGAACAACAGTGCTATCCACAAATTCCTTATTAAATTTCTGTGTTCCTCTGTGTAGAAATAGTAAATTTCTTCAAAGACCGAGCAGTTCTTTGACATCTACTGCACACAGAAATTTAATGAGGAATTTGTGGATAAGAATATTTTAAGCCATTTCGATATTAAGTTGGGTCTATTCCCTGAGTGCACACTTACTTTTCTTCTACTACAACCTACTCCCAACAGGGAGTGAAAAAAGGCACGAGGGACTAAATAGCGTCTCTGAAGACATAATAAAAAATTTAAGGCAAAAGAAATTTTTGAAATAACTGCTCCTGATTTTTACATGCCAAGGGATGCAAAGACAAGAAAGGGCAGCAGTGTAAAAACACAGGCAAGGACTCATTCCAAGTTTTAATATTATTCCAAGTGGTTTGTATAAAGGGACAAAAAAAATCAGGGTGAGAGGAAGCAGAGAATTTCAAGACCAGCAACCTTTTCAAGGCTATACAAACTGGACAAAAGGAGGGGAAGAAAAAAACTACCCAGTGACAAGTTCACAGTTTGTGACATTTACCAAGCAACCTGTTAAAAAGTCAATTAAGTAAGGAGGGGATGGCAAAAATTGTATTATCATGAATATAAAGACAGACTTCACATTTTAAAGATTAAGTATGCACACATGGACACACCAAAAAAATGAATCAAGTTTGCAAAGGCCACTGAAGCATGTATAAAAACCAAAGCAGCCTATGTATTTTAGAAAAAGTGGTATTAGTCCTGATTTTTATGGGAAAAAGTCCTGAAACTCGTATACCTTAAGTGAAGAAACAGTTATGTTCTGAATATTTAAAATGTTGCATCTCCCAAGTTATCATCAGCCTTTTGAGTTGCAATGAGCAACAGTAAAAAAAGATAGCTTTAAGCAGCTATTAAAAATAAAAAATGTTTCCCTGAAATACTTAGGATCTGTCTTCCTTTCACTAGTTTCTATGTCTCCATGGAATCATCCAGGAAGAACAAGACTCATTTTTTTTAAATGTACAATGCAAGTAAAAATAAATCTGTCAGAACTGAATTCTGGAGTTTGGATTTTTCCCCCGACCCATGGGAGGGAAGATAGGATCCCAATGCAGTAGATGTAATGCATACTGATCACAGAGCAGAGCAAAGAGAAAGTAGGGCACATAATAAATATGAAAGGAGACATTGATAACTTCAGGAATACTGGTGGTACAGTTCCCTCCTCAAGAAGGGAAATATGCTCATTACTAGTAACCTGAATGTCTGGAGGGAGACTGCACACCCTGACCCTCACCATAAATCCATGATTCACTGAAAAATTACACCTTTTCTGCCCTTCACTCAAGAGGATACACCTCTTGAATGACAAGAAGGAAGCACCTTCTCATGGACAGCCAAGTTACGTCCTTTCTTCCCCAATCTCACTCAGTATTATGTCATCTCCTCGTGTAGACAGAAACTGTATATCATTATTTTAGTAACCAGACAAAATAAAATTTTGAATTTAAAAACATTTACTCTGAAAAATAAAACAAATTAAAATTTTAAAATGTGATTATGCACACTTGTAACAAGGCCTATGTTTGCCAATCTATTAATATAATTTAAATCACTGAGCATCTGCTGCACTGCATTTAACGAGTCAAATACTAGATCTAAATAATTACTGGCTGATGCACTAGAACAAGAGCTTAGAAGGAAGCTTCTGCAAGAACAATTTTTTCCTTTTTCAGTTCAGCTTAATAAAAATATCTAATTTATTCAAACAATAGGAAACTAACTGGGAGTTGAGTAACACTTGCTTTGTTCTGTGTCTTTGAATAACGACTGAGAGTATAAAAGAATGAGATGACCAGGAAAAAAAATCAGTAAATGAACATTACTAAATATTTATCTAAAAATAATACTTGCTTTATATGGTTTGTTTAAAAAGTATGTTTTCACAAAATGGACATTCATTACAAAGACTGCAGTTCATTTACATTTTTTAAATTTAAATGTTATTCCACATTTCTATTGGAAACCAATTTTCAACCAAAACCAGCCTGGTATAAGTTACAAGTAAAAGTAATCTAATACGTGACCATTTCATGTATTTTTAACATGATTTTAAAATGTAATTTGAAAGGATCATGTACTGTATCAGTACTAAAATGTACAGGTATTACACTTCCTTCATCAGCAACAAAACCTGCTTCAGCATAACGACTCTATTGCTCCACGCATCACCATATGAACCAAGCTTTCTTTAGTAAAGTAAATGAAAGATACAAAATAATTTATTTTCTTCCCATATTTCTTGCTTAATAACTTAAATGATGACTTGCAAAGGCAGCTCCAAACCCAACCACCCTCACAAGAAAAAAAGAAAAAAACCTTATACAATATAAGACTTGCTCATCACAGCTTCAATGAACTAGAGTCTTTGGAAGTCAAAGGGAGATAGCTTGGGCCTTAAAGCAGGAACAACTGTTTGTGGGACAAGACTCTGAAATTAATTCAGGAACTGATATGGCTTGCAAAAAAATCCTTCCACCTTAATCCTGTCTCTCCCTTGAGGCAATGTACTGTACAACGCTCCAGCAGTCCAGGAAGGGGGCTGTAAGCCAGCGCTGCTGAACACTATGCACTGTCACACCACTAAATGTCTAAATAATTTGTCCCAATATCTAATGTAATAATCTCTTCCAAAATAACCTATCTAGGGTGCATGTAATAGTAAAAAGTAGCAAGCTGGAGTGGGAGGGGCAGGGGCACAGGGAGAAGATGATGTACCATCTATCTTCAGAAGTTTACTATCATGTCTCAGTGAAGATGAGATAGAGTATGGGCACAGGAAAAAGATACTTAAAATACAAAGTTTGGAAGAAACAAATTTCTTTCATTGTCAAAAGTACAACAGAGCAGGAGTGTTTAGTTCTTAACTTCTATGCATAGGTCAGGTCTGTCCTACTGCAGCATTCCCATCAAACAGCCTCTGCGCTAACTGCCAAGGTCTATGCCATTTTCTGTAACAATGCCCATCTCTCCCCAACACACAGGAACAGAACCGATGAATAATTCATAAACAAATATCTTCTCTTCAGCATTTTTAAGTCATTCATTGGGCACCCGTTAACTGCCAAACATCAGAAGTGACAATTTGGCATTCACAGCAGAGGGGTGTTTGGTTTGGCTTTTGTTCTTCAGCATGCCTTGGGTCTGGAGGTTCATAAAAAATGACCCAAAAAAAAAAACCCATAAAAAAGGCAGCTGTGAACTTACTGTCGCAAGAGAAAATTAGTAAGTAAAGCTCGGTAAGTCAGAGGGGAGTGTTCCATGAGGCAGTGCTGATCTCGGTACCACAGAGCTCATTATTCATCTCACCAGACTTGGGAGATCTCCAGTCCAATCCACCAGCCTGAGCTGGAGATTCAGGCCCTTGGCAACCAACAGAGACTGACCTGCCTTCAGCTTCTGTGGAGCCAAGGGTAGAGCCAGACAGGAGGCTTTTTTCTTTATAGGAAACACTGAGATGTTAGATGTTTCTCCATTTCAACTCAGAAGGAAATCCCTCTTTCAGATACCGGTATTCAAAGACAGGAAGCCTGAGTACCTAAATAGCCTAAGGGCTAGCGGGCTTGCTGCAGGCTCCTACCGGGGACCCCCTCTCCTGCCTGCAGCTTGGCATCCTGAGAGAACATGAGAGCCACTTTGCTCAGACTGGTACACTCTGGACAAGCAGGAACCTCCACCTCTGTCTCTCGTATCTCTGAGTGCCGCGGTACTGGCTTACAGCCTGTGTAACGGGACAGTTTCAGCTCCAGCCTTTACAAGGCTAAAAGCACTCAGGGGCAGAAGCAGACACACACTAAATGGAGGGTGAGGGAAAAACAGAGCCAATTGCATGTGTGCTTTTAGTGATGGCAACAGGGGATCAAGAACATCCTGGAAAGCAGGAGCACCTAAACTCCCTGCCCTGACTAATCCTTGCTTAGCAGTCCCATGGGATACATATAGGGAGCACCCAGGTTCCACTGCTTCGTCTTCCTGCTTCAGAGCTGGGATATAAAATGGAATATCCTGTGTCACCTCCCAGAGCAAACAGCCCACGGAGACTGGCTAACTGGAATGTAGCAACGGTCTTTCGTCTTTCTCAGTTGAAACGTCCATCTAGGGATTGAAAACCCTTTTCCATCAAATGTATCTTGGGTGCATCACTGCTTGCAAAGTGGGAGTGTGGAGCAGGGGGAAGGTGGGAATCTTTCAGTAAAATAAAGCTATCCCTAATTCTTTTCAGTCAAGGATGGTCAGTGTAGTGCATTACAGGTTAAAAGCAAGATATTTGTGTCTAAATAGAAAAGGTTTTATTTTGTTTTCCCTTGATACAGCAGTGAAAATGGCAAAGAACTGATGCTTCAGTGGTAAATGCCTTTCACTGCCCAGCATACGGAAATGTCTTGTTAATATCTCATTATTTATAAATAAGAGCTTCAGAAACATAGAGTTATTAAATACATTCCCTATTTCTACCTTAGTAGAAACTCATAACTTCCTGTTCACCATGCATTTTAAATAAAAGAAGGCTAATAAAACATATAGGACATAAAACGTAGTGGAAAAAATAAATTAGGCTGAGTGCAACAATCAGGCTGTACCTTGAGCATCACCCCCACATGTAGTTCATAGAGTATATTATGTCAGCTCAGACATCCTGCTGTCACACCAGCCCCTTGTAACACCATTTTAACTGGGACCAAGTCAGAGCTGCCACCCAGCTCAGCATTTCTAAGTATCAGACTTCGGGTCACTTCATTGTCCACTCCTCCCACTCTGTATACTGCAGTGGGTATGGTTATCTCAGTAGGCTCATTTCCAACAGACTAAGACAAACTGTAAACAGAAGCAAAAGTCCTGAGCAAATGATGCCCACAGGCCCTCAACATAGGAAATGAGCAGCTTTCCCAAATGACAGTATGTTTGTCTTTCATATGGAGTCCATGTATAAGAGTCAGCAGCAGAAACCTGAGTGCAAGCGATGTCCTCATCTCCTCTACTGGAGATAACTCCAGATATGCTGACTCTGGTGATGTCATCATGTGTTGAACTGTTGATTCTACACCACTTACATAAATGCAAACATAACATTCTTTAAAAATAAATGAAATCTAAAAAATGTGGATGTACTGGGATCTATAACAAGATCCTCAAACTGTGCTGCAGCCAGAATTTTTTTCCCTAGCAAGCTGTCTAGACAATCCATTATGTCTAAGCAGGCAGCACTGGGCAACAGCGCTTCTTTAAGCACACACCATCCTGTGTTACAAATAACTTGGAGGCCAGCGGGGGGGGAATGGGGTAAGCTATCAGAGAATCATAGAATGCTTAGAGTTGGAAGGGACCTTCAAAGGTCATCTAGTCCAACCCCCCTGCAAGAAGCAGGGACATCCCTGACTAGATCAGGTTGCTCAGAGCCTCATCCAACCTGGCCTTGAATGTTTCCAGGGATGGGGCATCCACCACCTCTCTGGGCAACCTGTGCCAGTGTTCTACCACTCGCATTGCAAAAAATTTTTTTCCTAATATCCAATCTAAACCTACCTCCCTCTATTTTAAAACCACTATCCCTTTGTCCTGTCACAACAGGCCCTACTGAACAGTCTCTCCCCATTTTTCCTGTAGGCCCCCTTGAGGTACTGGAAGACCGCTATCAGGTCTCCCCGGAGCCTCCTCTTCTCCAGGCGGAACAGCCCCAACTCTCTCAGCCTGTCCTCAATAGGAAAGGTGCTTCAGCCCTCCTATCATCTTCGTGCCCCTCCTCTGGACCCTCTCCAACTGGCCCATGCCCTTCATATGTTGGGGGCTCCAGAACTGGACACAGTACTCCAGGTGGGGTCTCACCAGGGCAGAGTAGAGGGGGAGAATCACCTCCCTCGACCTGCTGGCCACACTCCTCTTGATGCAGCCCAGGATGCGGTTGGCCGTCTGAGCCGCAAGGGCGCATTGCCGGCTCATGTTGAGCCTCTCGTCCACCAGCACTCCCAATGCATCTGTACTAACACCTAGAACCACCTCAGCTTGAAAGTTTATTCTGAAGTCTGTGAGCAGTTGCATTGCCTTTTAAATATTTAATTACTTATACTTTTTGCACTGAACTGGCAACTTGGCCATCAACTAGCCTATCATCACTTCTTTGCTCATCTGTTTGCTTACAGAAAGTGAAAGACATCAGATAAGCAGTAAAGCAGGATATCACATGAAAGCTAGACAACTAATTCTCACCACGGCTTTTAACTTGCCTTCTGGCATTACTAATACTTTTATGTGCTTGCACTGGTAAGGTCTGCCCCCTACAGTTCCTGAGCCCTATGAGTGAAGCAATAACCACAGAACAGAAAGGTACGAGTTTGGGAGCACCTAAATTAGTGGATTTATGCAAGTCATGTGACACAAATGGGAAGCATCTGAGGGTGTTGAAGGTGCTGGTTGATGTCTTTGCAAGGCTCCTCTATCACCTCTGAAAGGTCATGATGATTGGGAGAGGTTCTCTATGTCTGCAAGCAGGGGAAGGAAAAGAAAAAAAAATCACACCCGTCTTCTTCAAGGAAGAGTGGATATTGTTTGCAGTACCTTTAACGAGGCTGTTGTCAGTCTCCTACAGTATATTTATCAGCAAAATATCAACAGGTAAATAGACAATAGAAAGTGTAGATAATTAACTGGATCATCAAGCTCAAATAATTTTTCCTCTCAAAGGAAAAGCATACAATTTATGATGAGTTACAAGGCAGCCCACAGCAACTGATACTACAGCCAACATTTTAACATCTTTTATTAACAACCTGGATGATGGGCAGTTCATGAGTGATACCAAATTAGGGCGAATGCGTGATAAGCTGAGGGACAGCACTGTTATTCAAAGGGATCTTAGTCTGGAGATACAGGCTGACAGGAACATCATGAAGTTCAGGGTTATAACACAGCTGGGAAGGAGTAATCCCACACCACAGTACAGGTGCAGGTAGCTGATTCCGTAGAGAGCAGTTTTGTAGACTGGTGGAGGGTAGCCCGACAGACAATTTAAGCATGAGTCAGCAGTGTGTTCTCATGGCAAAGACAGTCAACCACATACTGGGCTGTACAGCTGAGCAAGTGTGTGGCCAGCCGATGGAGGGAAGTGTTTATTCCTCTCTATTCAATACCTGCAAGACTGCACCTGGAGTAACGTGTTCAGTTTTGGGCTCCCAACTACAAAAAACACATTAGCCTACTCGAATGAGTCCAGTGGTGGGCCACCATGATGATTAAGGGCTGAGGTACACGGTTTAAATTAAGAAGCTAAGAGAACCAACTTTGCAGCTGCAAGCAGCAAAGGCTTCTTGCTGCCTACAGCTAAGGGGAGAGTGTAGAGAAGACAGAGGCAGGGTCTTCTTGAACACATGGTGACAAGACAGGAAGAAACAGACATGAGTTACAATACAGGCAATTCCAGTTAGGTGGGATGATGCTCAAACACTGGCACGGGTGCCAGAAAGATTGTGGAATGTCCACCTTTGGAGATACTCACAACTCAGCTGAAAATGGCCCTGAGCAACCTCATCTAATTGGACCTGCTTCAAGCAGGTGAATGGACCAAATAACCTCAGAGGTCCCTTCCAAGCCAAATTATTCTGTGACCTTGTTTAAAGAACAAATCTCACCATTTGGGTCTAGAGGTAACCAAGTATACATGTGGCACGTTCAAGAAGCAGGCATCTGCAAAAGCTTCTCACATCTACCAAACTGAGCAGCAGCTTTGCTGCATACATGTTCCCTGATGTGCAGGACAGGCAGACAAATCAATTGCATTTGAACAGCAGCTTCATTGCTGATGTTATTAAAGCAACTAATTATACTGTCTCCCACCACGAAGGAAAATATTTTTTTTTAAAATCTCTGTTTATTCACTATTTCTAGAGTGAATACCGCAGCCCTAAAACCAAGATCGGACTCCTCTCCCAGGTTCTAGTTGAGTGGCTCAGCAGGCAAGATTTGGAAACCCAAGAGTACCCTCATGTGGCTAAATGTTGCTATGAGCACTCTTTCCTCCAGTTAAAATACAGGCATGCCAAGCAAAATTCACATTTTATTCACAGGTTTATTTCTCCACCACATCACCAAATAGAAGCGGTACTTGTGCCAGAAGTAATATTTCCTCTGCCATACAATTCTTCCAACAAAACCGGCTTAAACAAGCCGTCTTCTTTCCATAAGACTACCGCTGGGTGACAGGCCTCACAGGGACAGACAGCCCAAGGCTGGGCAGGGCACCAGCAGTCAGAGCCATGGAGAGCCCGAGCAGGCACTCCAGAACACTGCGCTGAGCCTTGCCTCCTGGGATACCTCTTGCTATTACTACTCATGCCAAGCTGGAGAGCCCCCTTTACCACCTGCCTCTTCCTCCCAGTGTTAAAGGACAGTTTTCCCTCAATTTAAGAAAAAACCCACCATTTCCTGGTAGCAAACAGGGATTTTTTTTTTTTTTTCTTTTCCCTCTCCACCTTTTTTGGTTAATAAAGAGAGGCTGAAAGAACAACAGCTGCACTCCTCCTTCCCAGCTCCCCCAACCACTGCAGTGTGCGCTTCACGCCGCGTGGCAAAGCAAAGGCCTCCCCACCATACGCGCCTCGCTCACTCCACCTAACCTGCACCCACAACCTGCCTCTCCATCCCCATCCAACCACCCTTCCCCCAGCTCTTTCTCCTTGTAGCGGGTAGGCTTTCAGAACAGGCACGGGCCCTTCACATGCTACGCTCAACCTGGCAGATCATTTTAAACTGTAAGCACAAGCACGATAAACTGCATTAGAAGTAAATAAAAAGAATGGCCTGCTTCCGTTTTCATGTTGAAGCCGATCAAAAGCAGTAGCAAGGCTGGTGCAAAAAGAGGGGTTAGAAGGCTCCTAACTCAGGTCTGAAAATATCACTCTGCCATCTAATAATGTCTTACTGAAAACGTTCTGACTCAGGAGAGATTTTGCAAGTCTCTGGCTGGCTGTTTTCCCTACTGCCTGTAAGCTGAAAACTTAATTTTAAAATGTGGTAGCCCCAAAAACATAGAATTATAGAATGGTTAGAGTTGGAAGGGACCTTCAAAGGTCATCTAGTCCAATCCCCCTGCAAGAAGCAGGAACATCCCCAACTAGATCAGGTTGCTCAGAGCCTCATCCAGCCCGGCCTTGAACGTTTCCAGGGATGGGGCATCCACCACCTCTCTGGGCAACCTGTTCCAGTGCTCTACAACTCTCATTGTGAAAAATTTTCTAATATCTAATCTAAACCTCCCTCCTTCTAATTTAAACCCATTACCCCTTGTCCTATCACAACAGGCCCTACTGAACAGCCTCTCCCCATCTTTCCTGTAGGCCCCCTTGAGGTACTGGAAGACCGCTATCAGGTCTCCCCCGAGCCTCCTCTTCTCCAGGCTGAACAGTCCCAACTCTCTCAGCCTGTCCTCATAGGAGAGGTGCCCCAGCCCTCTGATCATCTTCGTGGCCCTCCTCTGGACCCTCTCCAACTAGTCCATGTCCTTCTTATGTTGGGGGCTCCAGAACTAGACACAGTACTCCAGGTGGGGTCTCACCAGGGCAGAGTAGAGGGGCAGAATCACCTCCTTCGACCTGCTGGCCACGCTCCTCTTGATGCAGCCCAGAATGCGGTTGGCCTTCTGGGCCGCAAGGGCGCATTGCCGGCTCATGTTGAGCCTCTCGTCCACCAGCACTCCCAAGTCCTTCTCTTCAGGGCTGCTCTCAATCCATTCTCCGCCCAGTCTGTATTTGTGCCTGGGATTGCCACGACCCACGTGCAGGACCTTGCACTTGGCCTGGTTGAACTTCATGAGGTTGGCATGGGCCCACCTCTCCAGCCTGTCCAGGTCCCTCTGGATGGCATCCCTCCCTTCCAGCATGTTGACGGCACCACACAGCTTGGTGTCATCGGCAAACTTGCTGAAGGTGCCCTCTATCCCACTGTCCATGTCGCCGACAAAGATGTTGAACAGGGCCAGGCCCAACATGGACCCCTGAGGGACACCACTCATGACCGTTCTCCACTTGGACATTAAGCCATTGACCACCACTCTCTGAGTGCAGCCATCCAGCCAACTCCTTATCCACCGAGTGGTCCATCCATCAAACCCATGCCTCTCTAGTTTAGAGAGAAGGATGTTGTGCAGGACAGTGTCAAAAGCTTTGCACAAGTCCAGGTAGATGATATCTGTTGCCCGTCCCTTGTCCACCAATGCTGTCACCCCGTCATAGAAGGCCACCAAATTGGTCAGGCACGATCTGCCCTTGGTGAAGCCATGTTGGCCGTCACCAACTACCTCCTTGCTCTCCATGTGCCTTAGCATGGTTTCCAGGAGAATCTGCTCCATGACCTTGCCAGGCACAGAGGTGAGGCTGACCGGCCTGTAGTTGCCCGCGTCTTCCTTACTCCCCTTTTTAAAAATGGGAGTTATGTTCTCTCTTTTGCAGTCATCAGGGACCTCACCAGACCGCCACGATTTCTCAAATATGATGGCCAGTGGCTTGGCAACTTCCTCCGCCAGTTCCCTCAGGACGCGCGGATGGATCTCATCAGGTCCCATGGACTTGTGCACCTTCAAGTTCCTTAGATGATCCTGAACCTGCTCTTTGAGCACCGTGGCCGGTTCTTCATCCTCGCAGTCCCTGCCTGTGCCTTCTACAGCTTGGGTGGAGAGACAAGAGCCCTTATCAGTAAAGACTGAGGCAAAAAAAGTCATTGAGTACCTCAGCCTTTTCCATGTCCCGAGTAACCACAACAGCCGTTTCCTTCTGGAGGGGGCCTACATTCTCCTTGGACTTTCTTTTGTCCCCTACATACCTCCATAACACCATCCTCCAAGTTCCCTGCCCCTGATCACTAGTAAACACATGTAATACCTTCTTCTCAACTCCCTCTTTTAGGAATAGAGAAGATGTATATTGTTTGATTACCACCAGTGACAGGAGCCAGATGAATTAACATGTGTGATGCAAAGCATTACAAAGCTAATACAGCTGACAAAATTAATAACATAATGTATTTCCGATTATCGTAGAAGTACTCTTCATTAGCTAATGCAATATATATCATTCTCTAAAATGGAGAAGTGAGTAAAAGGAACAAAGAACTGTATTTTCAAATTGCATGGGGTGCTCTCACAACAAACCAATGGCAGAATATTTTATTTACAATCCCATAGTAGCTTGGATTGGAAGAGCCCCTGCAAGACATCTGGTCCAGTCTCCTGTTCAAAGCTAACCTGTTAAAATTTAAAAGTGGAGGACATTTCACTTTACCAAGTGGTACTTTGACCTTTCAGATCAAGAATGGGTAGATTTTTAAACTATGATGATAAGCCAGTTTGACTACAAGTTATTGTGTACACCCCAATAATATTTAAGCAAAATGTTACTGCCCACATTATGCATGAGATAAGAATAACCCCTTCAGCCCTTACGGCTTTGGAGGTTTCAATTTAAGAACCAAAATAAGTTGTGGATGGCAGCTCCAGTTTCTCAAGTCTTTTGAAAAAAAGCTTTTACAACGACCCTTCCAATATGGCCCTCAATAGGGCTACTTACACTGATCACTGAATGTAAAATATTTCATTCAGTATACCAAATGGCCTGGTGGACAATGTGCGGCTAATAGGAAACAACCACTATAACACCAGCTCCCACATACAAACTCAAACGAGAGAAACGTTACCAGCCAGACAAGGTTTTCATTGTCAAAGACGCCATCTCTGGTCTCTCAGTGGAAGCCTCAAGGGAGAAATTTTTTCTGACAAGTTGCCAATTGACAAGCCTAGAAACTAGAACATCAATGGTTATCAAAAATTATAAACACTTTAGAACTTTTGGCTTTGTTGCATGCTAAAAATATTTCCTGAAATGCAATTCACCCATCCACATTCCATGGTGCATGTTGAATCCATTCTCCATCCCACAGGGTACAACACCTGACTAGTAGCCACTATTCTTCTCACTTAACCATCTAACTACTAAAATAAACCAATTAAACTTGGAGAAAAGTAGCTTATAAGCTGAATGGGGCTTGAATCTCATTGGTTCTGTTTCAGACCTGCACAAGAGCTTGCACAGCTGAAAACATTTTTTTCCCCAAGTACCCTGTTAAAGCACATTACCTCTCTGCCTACCAATCTTAGTCTCATCTTAAAAGAAGATAAAATTATGCACATTCCAGTCCAAAGCCTGAAATCAGCAGGAACCTGTTCAACCATCATTGTGCTAATCAAAATTCTGGAAATAGAATTAGGTGCTACCACCCAAACAAGACGCCTCTCCTAGACAAAGAGAACAGCAGGTCAGCAGCCAAAAGAGCTATTTACCTGGCAGATACATGTCATTCCACTTTCAGATGACAGTCAGACCCAGTAAGAAATCAGCATGAACTGTGCTAAGTAATATGAAGTAACAGGCTCTCCATAGATCACACATACTAATCAACCAGAAAGCAGGATTAAGACAGGAGTCCTTGGCATTTCTTGGTCTCTGGAAAGAACTAGCCTTTCTTTGGATATAGACCACATTCCATCACCTTACCTTTCTCCAAGAGGAAACTCAAGACAAACCATTTGAGGCAAGAATTCCTGGATGTCTAAAAAATAACAACTACTCAGTGTAATACTGGTATTTAATCAGTCTAGACAAACGGCCTTTATGCAGATGTTCATCAAGTGATGACAAAAAGTTAAGCAGCATGTTCAGGAGGAGCAAGGGGGATGTTTCAAGTTTGTCTTTCCAAGTAACTGTTACAAGGAAGCCCTGCTTTCCTGGAAATGGCTGAACATTTGCCTGCTGATGGGAAGCAGTAAATAAATTCCTTATTTTGCTTTGCCTGTACAGGCAGCTTTCGCTTTTAAACTGTCTTTATTTCAGCGCAGGAGTTTTCTTTTACCCTTCTGGTTACCCTCCATCCCACTGTGGGGGGAGTGAGCGAGCAGCTGTGTGGAGCTCAGCTGCCTGCCAGGGTAAGCCCACAACACAGGGACAGGTGTGTTATGCCCTGTGGCTTTACTACAAACTGTAAGCATTTGAAATCTTAAGTAAAATGTTTCACTAACATTTTTCTTTGAGAATAGAATAGGTCACTGTAACCTTTGGAATGTACAGGCACGGCAGGCACCTATCATGCTTAAAGAAAAGGAGGGATTGATACCAGACTAAAAGAGCAAGTCAAAGACAGAGAAAAGATCAAAAGATGCTCCAAGCTGAGTAATTGTTAAACTTAGCTAGATAACAATGTTTTCTTTTTTTCCTTAGATAAGCAGCTCTTTGCTTAAGGCCTGAGCAAGGAGGATAAGGGTTTCAAACCAATTTGGGCTGGTAGATATTTGGCAACAGGTTTAGGATGCATATTGAGCACACGCCAGCAAAGAATTCAACTAAAGGACACTGACTTTTGGGGGTCTGCAACCACCAGAGACCCCCAGAGCACCACCGACCCATTTCACTATGCATACACAAAGGACAGTTAAATATGCTAAATAGTTCTAGGAAATGTGATTAATATACTAATGATTTCTCTAAAAACTAATTAATATGTATATATAACCTCTATATATTGTGTTTGGTTTTGGACAATGGCATGCATGTTAGGAGGAATTATTCCCTGTGCATCCAGCGCTGCAATAAAGAATGCCTGCTTCCTAAAACTCCAAAATTAGTCCTAGAGAGTTTCTTTTGATTGACTTTTACGGTAACACAACAACTGATATCATGTCTGTAGTTCATGAATGGAGCAATAAATCTGAAATCAGCTTAAGACTTCAAAGCTATTGCCTCACACTCTATGTATCACTCATGCAGATAATGTCAGTCTCTCCTCTCCCTACTGGTGAGTTCATCCATGTCTCCCATGAAAACAGCTGGTGATCGCCTTTACTCTCATGCATCTCACCACTTGTCTCTCACGTATAAACCTGCTACATGCCATGCATTCCCAGAGAGACCTGCCCACCTGGATCCCTCACCACAGCACCTGCAAGTCTGAGGACAGATTTATTGCAAGTCTCTCTCTCCCCCTTCCTTGCTCCCCGACAGTTGCCTCCGGCATAGGGAAATCAGGCAATAAAAGAAAAGCCAAGGAACATGCTTTCACATTCCACCCTGTAACAAGCACACAGGAATGTGGCAAACGTGGCCCCATCCCACCACATCACTGTGGGTAGTGCGCGTGTGTGTTTCTGGGTGTCTCATGTTAAGGAAACAGCAAACAAACCACGGGGGGGGGGGTGTCCATAGCTGCACAGAGGCCTCAACAATCACCTACTATCATTTCTGTTCCTCCCTTCCCAGCTGTCTTTTCTCAAAGGAAAATGTCTCTATGGAATACAGAATTTAAGTAGATAAACTTATTCTTTCCTGTTGTAACTTCTGAATAATACTAGATACGCCTGCAAAAAAGGTATGCCCTCCTACAGAGTAACTGCCAACACCTTCCAACAGGACAGCAAAGGCCACAGGACAACTTTTTGTTCAAGGTCCATTAGCCTGAGGAGCTGAAGACAGATTTACATTAAATGGAACTTTGTAGCTTGAAAGGGGGTATCTGCTGAGAAATATAACATTGGCCCTAGAAAATAGACTGACCCAAATACATTTTTTTCTCGAGTTTTCTGAAATAAAACTATTTTAGTATTGGTTTTGAAATGGTTCAGGAAACATAAATTTCCCATGAAAATAAAATAACAGTCTTTTTAATGAAACTATTCCCTCTCTCTGTCTGTATCTGTAATTAAAAATAAAAGTTATCCATTCAGTATGCAAAATATTTGTAAATACCTTTTTAAAAAATTAAGTGTTCTGTTTGAACTAAATTATTCTGAAATGCCTGAATAGTAACTTAGACCTCCTGGACAGACAAATTATTTTCCAGACTTTTGTTTATTTCATCTGCAACATCAACTAAAAAGAAATCAAAATTATGCATTCAAAAAACCACACAAAGATTCTATAGTTTTTAACTTAAGTATTTACTTATAACAAATTGAAAAAGTGCCACTTCATCCTTAGAATTTCCATTTCTTGTTTCCTTATGTCTCCTGAAAAGGTCTAAATATTGATGCAGAGAAAGACAAGTGCAAATTACTGATCCCACCATACACAGAAAAACAATCAAAGTGCTGATGCAGCCAGGTGCCATTTCCTCAGGCAAAGCAGACCTCAATTCCTCAACAACTAGAACTCCATTAATAAACAAACAAACAAAGTCCTTTCAGCATCCTAGTTTCAGACACCATGACAACCCGCTCTCCTGGACACCCTCCCCAAAAGATTAACAAAAGGACTCTGAAATCAGTCTAACAAGGATATATATAATCCTGGGGGAGAAGCGATCTGAACTCCTTCGTGTCCAAGGGCAGTTATGCACAGACAGAGGTGGTGGCAGCTGCATCCCAGCAACAACCGTGCTTTCGTTACGTATTTAACTGCACAGTAGTTGTACAGGAATTCAGCTACTGGAGAGCATGGTGTAAAAGTCACACACTTTCGATGAAGCCAAAGTGCTGCCCACAGCTGGCCAATGGAAATTGTCTCTCTACTCTGTCTTCAGAAAATGAAGGAAAACCCTTACGATCTACCAGAAACGTCCTTCAAAATGTTTAAACATCTACTTGGAAAAAATTGAGGAAGTCACATTTGCCTGCCACACCAATGAGACCACTCTAAACAACTTCAAAAGATACAGCCTCTTTGGAGCAAGGCATTGTTCAGTGTTTTGTAACTTCTGCCCCAACAATCTCCAACACCCATAGGGCTCAAAATATATATAGGAAACTAGTATTTCAGTGTAACAGATTATGACAGTTATCCACATTTGTTCTAAAACATCTCATCAAAAAAAACAAACAAACAAACAAACAAACAAACAAAAAAAAAACAAAAACAACACCCCAACCCCAAAACACCACTCAATTGCAGCTTTGCTAAGCCTCATGATAGCCATCAAAAGTTAGCAGGCATTAGGTAGAACTAGATACTTGTGTAGGAAAACAAACTGAATAAAGCATTATTGCTTCAGAACTGAAGCTACTTAATCCCTTTTAGTCCTTCTTTTGCCAAGAAAAAGAGGGGAATAATTTTATTTCTGTATGAAACTCTACACTGTGGGGCTCACCATAATATAAATTACATTTATTTCACTTAGGTTAGCAAAACTGCAGCAACCTTCCCCCACACCCTCAACTTCCCTCAGCACTGACTGCTAGAAAGTCAGTTTTCAGAGTCATGTGCCAAATAAAGCCTTTTTTCAGATAATGCCACTGTTAAGTGGTTTGTTGCATTATTGACAATAAAACATAGCCAAAAGCAATCCCACGGAGCACAGCAGGAGCTCAGTTCCTATTCAAAGAGAGGCATCAAACCAATGCCTCAGTATTTATCTAACAAGCTCACCTGAAATTCATTGGTAGACCAGTATATTTTCAGATTAACAGTGCAACAGTACTACAACAAAATAGCGCTCATGGATAGTCAATCTTCAATTACTAACACAATATAAAAAGCATTTACTATGTAATCAGAAAAATAAAGTAATATAATGGTCTCTAAAGCCTAAAAACTTATTGAAGTACATTTTTACACCACAGAAGTGAATTGGGAAAAAGAAAAAGCCCATTTGTTCTTCTTGAACAAAAGTTTAACCAAAACTTTCTGAAAGACATTGTGAGAATACATTGCGACATGAAAGTATGGCAAATACTCCCATTACCTAAGCTCTAAAGGAGCTTCCCCAGAGCTGTAGCAAAACACAGCACTGCAGGAAATAGCTCAGTTAAGCCCTCTGTAAATCGAAATATAAGTTCTGCTGTGATGTAAAGCACCATGCATTCCACTCTTTAAACCATCAGGACATAGTTCTGTATATACACTATACACAAACACCTCAAAACATTTCTCATTTGTTTACACCTGTACAGACTTGCCCACCCCAGTCTTTAAACTTCTGAACAGTAGTCTAAGACTGTCCTGTTCCTTAGCAGTAATTCAATTCATCCCATTTTGCTAAGCAATTCCAAAATGAACTTCAAGTAATACTTATTAACCAAATGCTTCAGACTTAAGTCAGTTGAATTAAGAGGTATGGTCCTTTTTTCTACAAACTTCAACTTTTTAAGCTATCAAACTACCAAGCAAATGACTCTTTAAAAAAAAAAAAAAAAAAAAAAAAAAAAAAAAAAAAAGAAAAAAATCTGAAATGAGTAAGAGGTCACATTAAGTCACTTATTTCTGTTTAATTTTAACCACTCAAAGCATTTTTAAATAATCCACTCAATCACAACTAGCAGCATAGACAGCTGTTTCTAGCTCTGACACTGTAAATAAAGCATTGCTGAATACTAGTAAAAGACAAGAGGAATAAAGGCACAAGGAAAACAGGACTGCTTAAAGTTTACATTCCATTGGTTAGTGTTGCAAGCCAGTGAGAATGACTAGAAACAAGAATTAAAGACAAACAGAAAAATAAAATAGTCTTGATACTAAGTCCAGAAAAAAAAATGTTTTGGAAACACAAAAGGAAAAGGTGCTTTGCAAAATACTAGAATCACATCAAAACAGGTACGTTTCCCAAAGTGTCCATTTTGCCCCCAGTCTGAAAGAGGAGATCCAGAAGATGAATCATTGAAAGAGAGTCTATTTAACCTTAGCAGGAATGGACTTACGGCTTCAAGAAAGCACTCAGGTTAATATTACTCTTTGGTAGTGTTTCTCAGAGCTAATTCCAGTTTAATTAACTGTGTGTACTGACAAACATAGAAGTAGAGACTCTCCTTTTGCACCAGTAATATTCTTCTTTACCTTGCATTTTTTCAGTTTACTAACTTGAGAATTGCAACAGAGCATAACTAGTATCAATGTGAGATTCTGAATCAATTAAAATCAGTCTAAAAGTTGACTTTGGGGAACTCCTGTGTATAGGTATAACTTCCTTAATGCCATACCCCAACTAATTTAAAACAAAACTTCCAAGCCTTGACTAAAACTGTCTTCCCAAACTACTAAGCGTTGAAAATACTGCAAAGCTGGTTTGCACCTAATATTTCCTCTTCCTTAGGCAAATAAAAGAACGCAGATTCCAACTCTGAAACTGAAGATTGGAAGCTCTCACTTCAAGCGTTACTAAAGCCCAAATAACAATTTTGAGGTCGCCCTAAGGAATAGAGAACAAGCCAGAATATTTCACAAAGATGACAGCATTTTGCTTGAACATCAAGTGTTGTGGGAAATTTCTTATCTAGCATTTTGAGCAACACTGAAAGATACTTCTATATTTTTCATAGTTTCCTCCAGAGTCAGAGCTGGAAGAGGAGGAATATGAGCCTCAAGAGATGAATCCCTGTATCATGTATTATTTTGCTTGTCTAGCTTTGGGAAGGAAAAAGGAAGATATCATTAAGACATATAATGTGGTGAATTCAACTGTCTTCAAAAAACTGGTTTCTGAAATAGAGCTGAAAGCATCTTTTCCTCTATGAATGTTAAAAGTGGGGAGGGGAAAATAAAATTTAAAAAAAAATCATGCACCAGGTTTTAGTATGTAAAGAAAAGGTAATGCAAACATTCTCTACAGAAATGATCACACAATCATTTCTAAAAATGGTTACAAAAAGTAGCAAAGCATGAAATATGCAGTTGAGAGGACAACTTCATGCAGAATGGGTTTGTACAGTACATACCCAGATAGGATCTCTTGGGAGGTGCTTTGATTTCTTCATCCTTACTATCTGCAGCTACATAAAAAACAGTTGAGGAAAAAAAAAAAAAAAAGAAGGAAAGACAAACAGACTTGTATGATTAAATGCAACGGTGGGTCTTTTAGTCACAGTTTAGTCAGTTAGTACATTTTGCTTATAAAAAAATAATAGCCAAACAAAACATGCCAGAAATGTGAGTCTCCATGCTTTCTATAAGGCTCCCACCCCATGATGTTAAGTTAGGGTCGAGCAGTACGAAGTCCCAGAACAGTCTCACTGCACAAACCAACAGCCATGTACCTAAGGGGAGAAAATGAGGGCTTAAGAACAGTGAACGAGACAGCTTAACTCTTACTTTATATACCTTCCATGATCAGAGAAAACAAGCTGTTACCTCAGCAACACCGAGTGTGTAGATATGTATGTATAATCAGCTAAGACAATACACAGTTGCCTGTCCTCCTCTAGAAAATGCTGTTCTAAAATAGTTTCAAAAAGCCTGAGCTTAAGCCAATCACATCAAGGAGAGAGTAGACCCCATCAGCAACCACTCTGCATACTACATTTTTTCACTCTAGCCTTCCCCTGCCAGTTGAAAACCATGTATTATGCAAGAGTGCTTTCCAGTGCCAGAAACAGCTCCTCAAGGGATCAGAGTGCTATAATAAGATACAAGTTATAAAGCAGGTTAAGGCAACCAGCAGTTGGAAGGAAAACAAAACTGGATGAATGACCAGAGGAAATAATCTTCATGTAAAAACACAAGAGCCCGTGTTCTTCTCGAGGAGCCTGGGCTGTACTATAACAAGAAGAGACGTCTAAGAGCCCGTTTCCAGCAAACACTGTCCACTGGTTTTCAGTATAGTTCATACATTCAGGGTGCTCAAAATCTGTCACAATATCTTGAGCATAACTGAAATTGTGTATTTTTTGGAAAGAGGTGGAAGGCTTATTTAGGAAAAGAAAAAGAGGGTTCTTTGTAGAGTGTCTATCTCTCCAAGAACAAGACTGGCCTGCCAGTCACAAGACTGACCAGATGTTTTTAGCTGTCTGTATCTGTGAGCAACTTGCTTCAGACTCCTCTTGATTCTTGAGTCAAGACATGGCACATGCACATTTACTTTTCAGTTTTACCTCTCTAGCACCATTATGTCTCAGAAATACTAGAGTGCTGTGAACAAAAACAAATATAATAAAAGAAACTTACCACTGAACCTTGAGCCTTTTTGTACCAGCCCAAACAACACAGCATACATATGGCTGCACAGACAGCAATTTAAAAGTGGGCAACAAATAAGGAGAGCTATTGTTACGACAACGATGGTACCAGGAGATCTGCATTAAAGCAGTCAAGATGCAATTAAAGTGGCGTTAAACAAAGGATAAAAGATGAGGAGGTATTGTTCATGCCTGCTGATTGCATCTGAAGACTCCTTCACATAGCTTTCAAAGTATTCATATGCAGGAGAGAGAACTGTCCTATCACTGGAAGTTCTAAAATAAAGCCAGGGTTTGTTGCTTTCTTGTTTTGCTTGCTTCTTGGTTTGTCTGTTGTTTTTTTTTTTCCCCCCAATTCAGAACAGTTAAAAACGGGCCAAGTTTAAAAAAAAGAAAAACCAGTTGGATATATAAAGAAGACTTACTCTGTCTTCAATTAGTACATGTAATTGCAGAACCAAGTTTATGTATTCCGAACAAAAAGTCAGAGAAGGCAGCAGCAGCACAAGATGGGCTCCGCCACTTTCAACTTACTTTAACTTTGCAAGACTAAAAGGGAAGCGGAGAAATCCCATAACTGAGAAGTAGCTGAGAGAAAAAATAAAAGATTATGCAAGTTTTCCTAATAAATCCTCTATATAGAGCCTATAATAAATAATCAAACATTACTGGAAAGAGTCCAGGGAGACTGTATTTTTCATGCTATGATAGTTACCCTATAAATGAATATACCAGCATTTTGACTGAATGGCTTTATGCCTATGTTCCGAATTGCTAGTGATACGTATTTTAACCCAGTAACAGCACAGAACAGGCTAGAGAATACAGAACAAGCTTGTCAGGATTAGGAGAGACTGCTCCTTAATGCTTCAATAGATTTTAAGTAGATTCCTTCTGAAGCAGTTACGTAAGGAACCTTATATGTGAGAATTAAAAAAAAAGTAAAAAATGCAACTCCCACATAATTCAAAACAAACTGGTAAACATATACTAATGTGACTGGGGGTGAAACACCGCATTTAATGGTAACACAAGAAAAGAGCAAACTCCCTTCTACTGAAATAGTCTATTCTATTAGTTTTCTAAATATGTTGGATTATTTTGCAGAAACATTCAGAGGGAGGATAAAAGTTAAAGAAGAAAAATGTTTAAATTGAAGACTAGACATGTGAGAATTAATATATTATCATACAGAAATTGTGCACCTTGCACTCGGGATTCTGCAAGGTTAATCAAAAACACCGACTTCAAACCTAGCTTCTCACTGCCCCAGTAAACTATGAGGAAAGAAAGTAAGTACACAGGTTTATCACCTTGCCTAGATCACCATAAAACTTAAGAGATAAGATTAGGAGTAGGATTAGAAACATACTGCTACTCATACTGTGCTTGAAATACAAACCTAGCTTTCTGTCTCCATTGAAAGGAGCTTTGTATGCATTTACATGTTTATTCTGAGCCACTGTGATAGTTGTGTTGTAGTTCAGCCCCAACAGGGACCAGACTACACAGTCTTGCTCTCACTCCCCCCACCCTCCAGTGGGACAGAAGGGAGAACTGGTAAACTACTAATTACTAAAAAACAGCCACAGGTAAGAAAAAGATCTTAACCGTTCCCAAAGTTTGTGGGAGGATGCAAGCCTTCTGATGAAAACAAATAATTACAAGTAGGCAAAATCAGCCTCTCTAGCTAACATGACAAGCTGAGTTTCAGGAAAAAGGATCAAATGACACAATGCAACCTTGAGGAGTTTCCATCACCTGGCAAGGGAAAGACCAATTATCCTTTAGGAGACCGTACTGTCTCTTAAGGAAGAGTTGTTTAAAGAGGGCTATATCCTGAACTCAATAGCCTTCCTTTTTGTCCAAAGGTTAACGAAGGAGCCTGCAACAGTGTGTGTGTGTAAATGTTCAGAAGGATCATTTCCCCTCAGAAAGAGCAAACAGAGAAACCTTTCTGCCACTTCATAAAATGCTAGCACAGACAGCAAAGGAGGGAGAAAGCACGCATGCCCCTCGTCAAGTGCTTCCTGGGTTTTAACTGCTGCTAAATCTGGCTGAAAGCAGTTTTTAAGCCATTCATCCTGCCAGACTAACAACCCTTGTGAACACAGCCGCTTCTGTTTGGGATCTGGAGTGAAGCTCCTCTTCCACATGAATTCACTTACCTGCATAGTTTCACACTACACTCCACAATGAGCAGGAATGGAAGTAGATTCCTTAGCTATTAAATAAAATTACCCTACTGCACAGCCAGTAGCTGCTGCCTTCTAATAATGGCTCTGGATATCTGGAACTGGATCAGACCCTCAATTATTAGGGAGCGAGGGAAGAGGACAGATGGAGAGAATAAATTATACATCCATATTGGCAAAACAAGTTACAAAAAGCTGACAACATTAATTCTGTTCTTGTTGGTAATAAGCTGTAACACAACGTGTTGTAAGTCAAAGTCAACACAGAGAAACACAAAACCTACATCTCATATTTCTTATAATCTGGGAAAAATAGCAGGGACTTTCTACAAAGCTTGAACATTTGATTAAACAAAAAATAATACTCCGGCCGCAACTGAAATTATCAATGCCTAAAAATTAACAAACAACCAAAATAAAAAAGATCTGATAATTTCCCTAAAGCTCAACTAATCCCACACTAAAGCCCAAGGAAATAATATACACAGTTTTGCAACAATGCTATGACTTTTTTGCATCTCCTATTTTGACACCCAATAACTCAGTAAGTAGAAAATAAACTATGTAGAAAAGCAAGTGTTTGCAATTGCAAAATAAAGTTTCAGATAATAGTGTATGATCATACCTAAAAACTTGGTAGAAAGTACAGCTGAAGAAAATAACTTCTTATTCTGGCCAAGATCTTAAAAAAAATCCAGGCAAGAACAATGACATAACAGCCAGCCCTATATTCAGAGCATAGTGTGAAATTTTGATTTCTGTACTGAATCAAGACCCATCTGAAATAAAATTACAGCTTTACATATTTATCTCAAAAAAAAAAAAGTAGTTTCAAAAAAAGAAGTTCAGGAAGTGCTACACTGCATTATCAAGAAAGGAGACTGGACTGCAATTCAGACACAACTTTTGTCCAAAACACAGCGCACCATGCTTTTAAAAATATTTATCCTGCAAAAGCCAGTTACTGTCACTAACCTGCAAAAGAGCGGCGTTTTATGTTTAGCTCGTTGGACACACGTACTTCAGTGCACAGTTTCAGCATCAGTAACATAGTAATGATCATGATAATGCTTTGCCACAAAAGAGGGGATTCAAAACGTCTTCCAAACCTAAAAAAAAAAAAAAAAAAATATATATATATATATAAAAAACATCTCAAAGATAACAAGTGTTGTACTCAGTTACTTTCATTCCTTGATCCTATCTAAGCAGCTGAAAAGGGAAGTCCTAACAGTAACAGGTATGAAAAGCTGAGGAAGAGAAAGTCACCAGACAAATCCAGATGCACATACAGTAGCTCAGTCACAATCCCCTTGCAGGAGAGTCTGAGAACCTTATTACAGCAGTCATGTGGACTGATCCTAGAAGTTCTGAAACCAGAAGCTTAAGTCTCTGTTTCCAGAACCAGCAACCATAATTTTGAAAGCAGAAGCACATTCATTGTACAGTCAAGGCAGTACAGAGAGACCAGAGAGTTATGCTGCATTAACACCAGTGACGTGTCCTCTCCACATACAGATTCTGTAGATTTCACAAGGACTTTTATGCAAAACTTACCACCTTAAAAATGAAAAAAAAAAAAATTGAGAGAGAAGTCATAAAAACAATAGCACTTGCCCTATAAAGAAATAAATATCCACATATGAGCTTGCTAGGTTTAACATAACATCTTCCCAGGACAGGGTGTGGAAATTAAAAAAAATTATGCTTTGTGTGCATTGTCTGCCTCTAGACATCTGAGTAGAAAGACCAGGTCTGCAGAATACACCAATCAATTCATCAATTTCTGTCTAATTTGGACCAAGGTTGGGGAAAGTAAAGAAGTCCATAAGACGCAGGAACCAAACACACGTAATTTGTCCTCTCCTGCCCTCCCTCCTTCCCCAGTTTAATTTCTGATTGCTCACAGATGACGCCTGATGGAGAACTACCGAGCCCTTCCAGCACGTAACACAGAGAGGTGAACTTGGATTGTGGCCAATCTTGACTGAAGAGCCTACTCTTATGTGATTGTACAAGGTTCTGCCATAGGAAAATGAGACCCTTCAGAGAAGACAGGTGATGCTCCAAGCTCTTCTTCCTGCATCACTTGATGAAAGCTCAGCAATCCCCACCAGACACTCTCAGTGCATGCATTAGTGGTAAAGGGTGGAAGCTTTCATACGAAGCCCTCAAAATACGTAAGATTTACAATAGAAAGGCTGCACTCACATCCTGGTGAGCTGCTTCTCTGTGCTCAGCTGTGCCAGATTTTATGCCTTGAAGCAGAGATGCTGAGGAAGGGATTTTGTGAAAATACATTGCTA
The DNA here is from genome assembly GCA_009806455.1 of Tetrax tetrax. Taxonomy (NCBI): domain Eukaryota; kingdom Metazoa; phylum Chordata; class Aves; order Otidiformes; family Otididae; genus Tetrax; species Tetrax tetrax. Next base: position 211,368 of record WHYT01015866.1, read on the forward strand.
TGCTCCCCAACTCCTTCAGCCTGCACCGTGAGGCACACAGGCTTTCTAAATTCCCTCACAGCAAAGTTACCTGAGACCATTTTGTGAGCATATCATGCTGGTGGAGATCTCAGCCTCAGGGCCAGGGCAACCACTGCCCTCTTCTTGACAGTTCCTATTTTATAGCACCCTAGCAAAATACAACTTCTTATGCTTGGACTACTTCCATAGCAATACTCCGTGTTAGTATAAACCAACTAGGTCACCATCAGGCTCTCTCACACAATACTGCATTTCCACTATAGCTATCTCACCAGAG
>WHYT01015867.1:31748-53641 GCA_009806455.1 Tetrax tetrax
AGTTTTGTTTTTGCCAGTGGTTATGAATCCAAAATCACAGCATCGAAGGGATAAGGAGCCACGCGAGCTGCTACTCTTGCTCAAGGTGAGTTTCTGCAGTTTGGATGGTGATTAGCGCTCAACGGAGTAAGTATGTCACCTTTTTGCCCATTCGATCCATCGTGCTTCAATAGTGCTGCAAAACCCATCTGTATTTTTCCTTGGGCTCTTCTCTGAGGTTCCTTGCACTCTTCTCAGGTGCAAACAGAGTGCAGAGTTCAGAAATTCCTGTTGCTCTTCAGCTGCTACTTGCCTATAATCCTCTCTTGCTTTATGCTTTTTTTATGCTTTCTTTTTCTTCAAGGGTCATAAAGGTCATTGGTGTGCAGAAGCATCTTTCTTCCTTACAGCCTCTTCTCCGTTCCTGACACAACGGAAAATCTTTTTATATCTCCGTGAATTTCCATTTCTTAGTAATGCAAGTGCTTGTTGTGTTTTGATTCCTGCGTAGGTAACGGCACCGGTGGTGCGAATGCCAATTCTGAGGATGAGGGCTCTTACTTCACCCTTTGGGTCAGAATCCCTGGTAATGCCTTTTCTGTTGGTCACAAATATTCACCTCTGTTTCGCCCAAAACTGGAGTTATATTCTTTCTGTGACTTAGGAAACACAACAGTTGCTGTGGAGTTTGGCAAATTCACAGAAATCTCTCTAGTGGAGACAGATTGGATTTTGCTAGAACGTAGTGACTATTTGTGTATTTGCTCTCACTTGGTGTAATTAATGTGGGTTTGGAATATTCGCCGATGTAGTCTCAGACCAAGAATGCTGGGAAGTGTGAATTATTGCTGGCGGAGGACCTCTTGTCTGTGGAAAATATTGATCATCTATGCCCAAGTAGATGAAAAACCTCCTGACGCATTCAGAGAGCTTCTCTGGGGTATTTGAGGTACGGGGGGATTTGCTATGCTTGAGAGCTATAAAGTGATCCCAAAAATCTGACTGCACTCCAGTTTTTCTACGTGTAATGGAGCCAGGCAGAAGGGTTTGTTCCCCAGCTCTGCAGTAGCTTTTTTTTTAAAGAGGTGATTGAGCTTTTCATTTCTATACTCAGTGTTTCTCTTCTAGAGAGTTATCAGCCAGCCTGGTTTCACCGGGCAGCGCCTACGGGACTTACTGCAGGTCTAAACCACAGTAAAGATTCCTTCGGTAACGTTGATGCTTCCCCTAATATCTGATCTGGATCAATCTCCTATTTTTAAAACCATTACCCCTCATCCTATCACAACAGGCCCTGCTAAAAAGTTTCTCCCCATCCTTCTTATAAACCCCCTTAGGTACTGAAGGGCTGCAATAAAGTCTCCAATAGATATTAGGAAAAAAATTTTTTTTACACTGAGGGTGGTGGAGCAGTGTCCCAGGTTGCCCAGAGAGGCGGTGGATGCCCCATCCCTGGAAACATTCCAGGCCAGGTTGGCCGGGGCTCTGAGCAACCTGATCTGGTTGGAGATGTCCCTGCTCCTGGCAGGGGGGTTGCACTGGGTGGCCTTTGAAGGTCCTTTCCAACCCAAACCATTCTGTGATTCTATAAGATCTTTAATTACAAGACACACTTTTTTTGTCTGCAGCCTTTGGACCAGGATGGCCTTCGGTCTTTTCCTCTGGAATTGCTTATGGATTAGAAGCTTCTCCCCTCCAGAGCTGGGTGTATTTTCTCCTTGTGTGCTCATCCTCCGCAGCGCACAGTCCAGTAGGGTTCTGGGGAAGCGCTTGAGCCGGCGGGGTGCTGGCATCCATCCGCGGTGGGTGACTGAAAGGATGCAGAAGGTTCTCCAGCTGCGCACCGAGAGCTCTGCCTTCTGCCTTGGAGGGTGGACTGGGAACAATCCGGCTTTCCCAGGAGTCACTGGGTATATCGCAGCCGTAGAAATAACTCTTCCCAAAGTGAGCAGCTTTAAGTTAAAGGCAGGAGGAGAGCAGATTACTTCACGCCAATGAGTGTCAGACAAAAAAAAAAAAGGAATTGAGAGTAATTTTTTTTTTTTTTTTTTTTTTTTTTTTGGTTGGGCGAAAACATCAGTTGTTGTAAAATCCTCTGCTGGACTCACCAGTGTTTCAGTGACCTTGTAGTAAATTAGATTAATAGGTGTTGATTTTAGAACTGTTTTATTATCTTTTGATACATTAAAATCTAATTGCTTGTTCCCACAAATGTTTTCTTACACTTCTGGCTTTCTAACAGCGCCGATGACTGCATCCGTTCAGCTGCACTATGGTCACCGGTTTCTGCTGTACGCTGGCAGCAGGTGGGACAGAAGCTGCAGTTATGCCTGCCCTCATTATTTAATTGGTGAATAATCCTCCCTCCTGTGCGTGGTTTCTTCCTCTGTGCCCTCCCTTAAAAGGAAAGCATGACACTGGCAAGGAAAGGTGGGGCTTTGCCAGCTGAAGTATATCAAAACCTTCCCCTTGGAGCCATGAGTTCAGTGGGATTGCCGGGGCATGTCCTGGAGACTTTGGTAAGTACTCCGCGCCGATACGTGAGTCAACAGTGGTTTCTGGTTTGTTTTTTTTTTTTTTTCCCTTTAATTTTAATATGCCAAAATTGAGGTAGCTGTGCTTCTGAACGTCTTTTTGGAAGCTTTCACGTCAAGCCAGTTGCTAGAGTGATATTTATGCAAATACGTAAATAAATATATTTATAAATTTATCATCCGTTCTGAGGATGGAAGCTGGTCTTGCTTTTTCACTTAAGCCTATTTATTAAAGTCTGTTTAGAACCTGTTATTTTTTGATCTTTTTTTTTTTTGAGTCTCTTCCAGGCTGAATATTTCTTTGCAATACGCTCCTGTGGAATTCACAGTAATAGTCTTACATTGAGAGGATTATTCTGGTGTTTATCTAATGGTTATTACTCCCAAGCTGTGTTGGTTTAAGAAGGTTATGCTTTAACGCACTAGTCTGTGCTTAAAAAATGTCTTCGTACGTATTTAACGGGTTGGAAATGCGATAAAATAAACTGCGTTTGCCTGCTCTGTAGGCTCAGCTGTGTCACATCGTTTAAAGAACGTACGATCGCTGGGTTGTTTCTGGCACTTGTGGAGTTAACGAGCTTTGCTCACAAATACCAGCTGAACACCGTGGCATCAATGCAGCTCTTCAAAACTGAAATTGAAAAATAAATCCAAGCTTTTTGGGATTCCTTTACACTCTTGCGAACTTTTTTCAGTTTGTTTGCAGCACGTTCATTCTTATCAATTATTTACAAGTGCAGTGAGACAAACTTGAAATCCTTTCATGTTCTGAATGAATAATTTAATGCCCTTGTTTCCTTTTAATCTTCTGTCTGTACAGTTATGTCCGTAGTTGCTTTTTTGGTGTTTACCGATTAAACAAATCAAGAAGTAAAGTAAAACTTGGCCAACATGCGTGTTGCGTAGATCCAGACCAAAATGTATTTCTCCATGTGGAACTGTTATTTTCATGTTTTATCATAAAACTTTTGGGGTGCTGAGTGAAACCTGTCCTAACCCCGAGGTCAGCTTTCATCTCGTAGCTTGCCCCGTTTGGAAACGCAACGTGAGAGCTACCAGTCTTTTGTTGGTCAACTTCTTGTCTACCAGGCCCTTCTCGATCTGCACTGAAGTCAGGGTTGTGTGGGGAGCGGGGCTGTTAGCAGCAGGACCCTGGATTCATTTGGAGCTTAGAGGGTTGTGGAAAACCAGGCAGGCCTATAGATGGACAATGGATGGTCCCATACGTCGGGAAAGTAAAGCCAGGCTGTCTTTGACCGGATGATAAAGCCCAAACCACTGAGTTTGGCCTTGCCTCTGTCAGTGACCGAGTGATGCTGGCCAAGTCCCTAAACAATTCATGTGTGGGTCCTTGGACCTCCCTTCATGGGTGCCCACCATGGGGCTCCACTGGCCCTGAAATGGCAGCTGAAGTGGTCTCAGGAAAGTAATGAGTCAATTAGTGTCACTGACAGGGGTTTTTCTTCTCTTTGATTCCATGACATTTCCCTGCCTCTGCGTGTTTTGCGTATGGCTTCCCCCTTTTTCTCATTGAACAAGCCTGCCCCATCAGATAACTTCACTGGAACAAGCATTCCCAATTCCACATACCCGTATCAACTGGCATGACTGACCAGGTTTGGGCCTCATCGCTCCCTCCCTTATTGTCTGTCAGTCAGGTTTTCTTCTCTGTGTTCTTGTTTATGGCGTCTTACTTGTCTCATCCTGGTTTTGCATGGAAAAGGCCCTTGAGCAATTAAGTTTCAAGGAACAGATGTCTTCTCCTTCCACAGACCCTTGCAGGTCCTGGGGAAATAAAGCCATACTTCTTATCTGGGGATCTGAAGCTGGGCATGACCAGACCGGTGGCCTCTTCAGAGGCCAGTTTGTTCTAGTGTTTCATTGTTATGATCTGTTTTAGTAAGTTTGCTCCAAATTCTTTTCCTGAATCTGGCACAAAGTTTGCCATACTTCTGTCCTTGCTCTGAAGATGGGAAGTGCTGGAGTTATTCACACGAAGGAGATTAAGAACTTTGGAGCAGGAGCGTGCTGTTTTCTTCTGCAGCTTCTACTTGAGAAAGCACTGCAGAACGGTGTTACGCTCTGAAAGAGGAAAGAAATCACTCTGAGACAGATCTGTTGTCTGAAATCTTGAGCGTGGCCTGATGTCCATCTGCAACCAAAAAGAGTTCTCGTGTGGAAGGCTTAGGCCAGCACAGCTGTAGCTCTCAATGGCACCTGCTCTGAGAAGTCACTTGAGGGATCAGTATTGTGAAGTTAAAATTTGAGGGAGAGATTGTGGTGGGAGATGAAGGACTTCTCCCTAGAGTATTTCCTCTTTAATGGGTTCAGAAGAGATGTGAAGAGATGATACGCCATTGGGTGTTGAATTAAACTGGTTTGGTTTGGGTTTTTTTGGTGTTATTTCTCTGGGCTGAGAATCCTGACTCCCCATGACAGGAGTCTGTGGAAGGTGGTAGGGTGATTAGGAGCTCGGGCGCCCATCGAGTCCACGTGAAATGTGACCAAATGGCCAGACCACGTTCCGGGTTTTCCGGTTTGTGCCTGAATCACAGTACTTCCATACCATACTCAATCGGTACAGAATAAACGAGACTTCAGAAGTTGGGGGCAACTCCACTGTGCCAGTTGCTCAGGTTGCAACATGATGAAGGGCGCTTTCCAGCCTTTTGCTTTTTCTTGTGTTGAAGTGGTTTCTGTTCCATGCAGAAGGTGGGAAAGGCAGAGGGCTTTTTCTGTGATCTTCCGGCCCCTAACAGTGAAAAAGCGAGCAACTGAGGTCCCGGGCACGGCCACGGGTTTGGGGGAAGTCGCTCTGGATTCCTGCTGCACACAGAAAACAACATTGAATGAGTCAATTGTGCTCCCCCTCAACATGAAGTGTTTTCCAAAGTATTTTTAAAATAACTGTGCAGTATAAATATGTATGGTTTTTTTTTTTTTTTTGTGCAAGCTCGCCTTTTCTTTTCTGCTTTGGGGCGAGGGGCGGTTGCTCGCGTCACACTCCATTCTGTTTATGACTACTTACCCCTGCCAGGACCATTCTTATTTTCTCTCAAACACCTCAAGCAAACTGTTTCTTGCACTTGCTAGTTTTCCGTCTTCAGAAATGATATATTAAACAGAAATGCTTCATCGGAGCTGGAGAATGCGTGTTGGTGTATCTGGGAGGGATGCTTTTCACCATCCAGTGGCAGCATCACCTGAGAGGCAAGCTCCGTGCATGCAGTTGAAAGAAAATGAGGTTGGAAGAGATGGACCTGGAGCTCATTCCTGAATCCTCAATTCAGGAAAATAGCTTTTTTTTTTTTTTTCCATATTATTTTGCAAAGTAACGTAAATGGAATTGAAGTATTCGCTGTTAGCATAAATAAAATTTTCTGTGCTGTGGTCCCAATGAAGCGATGTTCCTTCAAAGATGCTGAGGTCAATAGGGGGATCTGCTCTGGAGGACAACTGAAGTGTGTTTGCTTCCAAGGGTGACTTGTGACCTTTTGGATCCAACTTGTGACCTTTTGGATCCAACAAACTTTAAATCCATTGACTGCTGAGATCGCTCATGTTGATGATCCTTGTTACGGGAGTGGGCGGAGACCCGAGGGATTGGCGTTCAAGGTGCTGCATCTACTCGAAGCTTCGGATATACTGCCAGACCCGCTCCTTTTTACGCTCTAGTTCGTTTTCTCTGTGATTGAAATGTTTTTTCTTAATATGCCACTTAATTTGTAGATATGCTGGGTTAGGGACCGCTCACTGTGTGAAAACGCGGAATAGCGCGAGTTCCTCAGCACACCCATCAGAGGTGGGGAGGGAAAGAGGATTACGATGTGGGAATGAATTGAATGAGGTGGCATGTAGGGTATGTTCCTTCATCAGAGCATGTTGATTGGGAGTTCTTTCTGGAGTGGGGAAAGAAAGAGCAAAGTCTCTTTGTGGTATGAAATAAGAGAAAATATTTTTTTTTTTCTGAGTTAGTGCCACATTTTAGGAATCAATATGCTTCCTAATTCTTCATGCTGGATTTGAGTGACCTCTGCCTTGCCTTCCTAGGGCACTAAGTGACCTTGTGGGTTTTTATCTAATGAAAGATATGACCGTTGCATCTCCCCCTCTGCCATTCTCTTTCAGGTTTCTACGGGCACCATGCGACACCGAAGAAATGGCAACTTCGAGAGTTCCCGACTCCTCTATTCCAGCATGTCTCGCAGCATAGACGTGTCCTGCAGCGATGCCGTGAGTATCTGGTACATCCTTGGGTGTTGTCTTGGGAGCGGGCCCCAGGGGGTTATGAACCGGGTCACGCTGGGAGTAGGATGATGGATTTGTCAGGTTTCCCAGCCCTTCAAGCAGTAGCGGTTGACATGGTGAAAGTCCGAGGATGCGTCGCATTACTTTTGATCCCTGAAATGTTTTATTGTACGTTCTTAGTCAACACTTTATTGTACGTTCTTCGTCCCTTCTGGTCTTAAATCCTTTTTTTGCATATCAGTTAGAGACGAATCTTCTCTCTCTGTAACCCCAACCTCTTCGTGCAACTTGATGGCAATGGCAGACAGCATATAATTATGTTAAACACTGCTTGAAAATCCTCAATCATTTGCTGATCAGAGCGATTGTCTGGCAGACTTCTTGCTTCTAATGGGCTTGCAGGAGGCCTCATGACTACTTCTTAGGGCTTTAGCAAGTGCATTCCACTGAGCTCACATAAAGCATGACTCGAGTTGTTCAGGTCTCCTGCTGGGGTCTTTTTGTGTTGAATTGAAATAGCCCCTGCACAAGAAGATGTTAGTGTCTTTTTTAACTTCCTTGAGAAGAAACAGTGTTTGCCATTGTCTTTCAAGTGGTATCGAGACCATTTAACTGCTGTTTGAAAAATATTGAAAATATTGTCAGTGCTGCACCTTGTTTGGAAACACGGCAACGCGTGCAAATGGAAATGCTCTGTAATCTGTAGCTGCCCGTACTGTGCCACTGAATTCAAGTAAGAAGTCTTCTATGTGGATCTTCTGGATTAAAACCTGAAACTAAACTAGGCTCTCCAGCAATTCTTAGGATATCATATCTGTTTGCTGATTTCTTTTTTTTGAGGGGGAAGCCATACCTTTTACCTCTTTCGTTATATCTTGTGCTTGATAGATATAAAAATACTGATGGTACGTGTTTTTTGGAATACCCGTTTGTGATTTGAGTAGTCTTTGCTGTCCTGTAGACTCCCATCCATTTTGAGAAAGGAAACTTATGAATTTGCACCGGTTTTACTTTGTGTTTAAACTGACTGTGCCATTTCTGAGGTTATTCCTGATTTATGAGCTATTAGAAGTAACTTTTTTTTCTTTTTCAAGGACTTGGTCAACTTCATCCAAGAAAACTTTAAGAAGAGAGAATGTGTCTTTTTTACAAAAGACACCAAGTCAATGTAAGCAGATGTTTTTCTCCTCTTTTTCAGGGGTGGGGGGCTGAAGCTGAGGGCACGCTGCCGTATGGCAGGGGTTGGGCGGGGAGCAAACTTTTTGGGTTTTGGATAAGATTGAACCCAGCAGTGCGACCTCACCTCAGTCTTTCTTGTGCAACTTCTTTCGTTGTCTTGTTTGCATGTGGCTCGGGTATTCTGCAGTCACGGTCCAAAAAGCTGGAAGTCCAGTGGTTGGGTGGGCACCCTGAAGTGCTTCTCCCAGCTCTGCACTGGTGCTCTCCAGACTATTTTGATTGCACGCGCCATCAGTAAAAAAATTTTTGAGCGTACCTCCCAGGGACCTAACCTGTCAGCATGCCTCCTAGCAGCCCTGTTCAAGGGCTGCATAATTTAAGTTTTCCTTTTAAAATCAAAAGACAATTTTCACGCACATGCCTTTGCAGCAGAGACGGTCGCTAGGTTTTGCTCAGGTTGATGTTTTCTTAAGACAGAATATTACACTTGCTCTGTTTTCAGGCACAAGTACATAGGCAATGCAAGTTTGAGGACTACAACATTACTTTTAGGGTTTTGTTTATTATTATTTTTTTAATTTTGGGATAAAAGTGACCAAAGTAATGCAGCTTCAGAGGTCCTAATATAGAGCTCTGAGGGCTCTCAGTAGCCCCATTCTTCTCTGAAGATGGGAGGAAAAATGCTTTGGAGAGAGAGAAGGAAGGAAATTAGTCCAATTTCAGAAAGTCTCACTTAGGGTCCTCTTCTGCCATCTCACGTGGGATGTCTGACAAAGGACCAGCCAAGGATGGAGAGCTGATTCTCACCAGCTTCTCTTCCTACAAACCCACTGGGAAAGGATTGCAAGTCGTACTTGGTACTTGCTGGGTTTTTAAAATCTATTTTTAAGGTAAGCTGGTTTTATTAGTGAGTTACAGCAGAGCAGAAGAAGCCATGAAAGTTTTCTGTCCTTCAGAGAGGTGTGCTGTGACTTGACCTTCACAGCAGCCTTCACAGGAGGGTGTTGCTGAATCTCATGTTTGCGGTCTGCAGGCTGAGGTCACTGTAAACTGCCTGCCAACTCTGCTCAGAGACCGGATCTCCATTCCCTCTTGATGTGAATACGTCTTGGGCCTGGGTTTGCATGGAAAATGTTTACGCTTAGTAGATGGAGAGCACGAAAAGGGAAAGAGACCTTCGTACACATCAGGCTAGCAGCAGAAGAGGTCCCTTCTGGTGGTGTCCAGTGCAGAGCTCTGCTTCATTTTCTTCATTTCTGTGCGTAGCTGTAGGGTTTCAAATTGAGCTGGTGACCTGACTTGGTTTGTGATAATGAAAGAGGTTGGAGAGGTAAGGCCCATCCCGAAGTGTCACAGCCTGGTTCCTGAGATGTACTCCACTCTGTTTCTGGTGCTGGACCAAAGTAGGTGATGGGAGGAGGAAGCGTGATAAGGTGCTAGTCTCAACTGAGAGTTGGTTCCTCCTGGCTGTTAATTTGTCAGGGAGCAAATCCGAGCACAGCGCTGGTTCCGGAGCTCCACCTGCTGCTTGGCTGCTTGAGTTGTGTTGGTTCAACCCTGCTCCCACACCTGGCACTTGATGCGGCTGCTGCTGTCGGCACTGCAGGTTTGTGGCAGAATAATGCTTCTTGAAAGTGTCCTGACTGAGCAGAAGCTTTGAAGGTGGTGTCAGCTGTGAAAAAATTCTGTCTTTTGTTATTTAAATGTATCAGAGCTGACTCTTCTGTGCTCAGGATAATGGTAGGATTTCACGTCTATTCGTTCTTCTTGCAGGGGTAACTTGTGTAAATGCGGGTACCCTGAAAATCAGCACATAGAGGGCACTCAGATCAACACCAATGAGAAATGGAACTACAAGAAGCACACTAAGGAGCTCCCTACCGATGCCTTTGGGGACATTCAGTTTGAAAACATGGGGAAAAGAGGAAAGGTAAGTTAATTTATGTGTCGGGCCCCTGTTTGGGGGTACAGTGTTCGCAGTCCTGAACCCAGGGCCAATGGAAGCCCCTGAAAAGCAGGGGAGGTGAAGCTAAAGTCAGCGTGATTCTAATGGGAATCAAAGGAGTTAGGCTACAGGGGAGACAAGCTGATTCATAGAATCACGGAATGGTTTGGGTGGGAAGGGACCTTCAAAGCCCACCCAGTCCAACCCCCCTGCCAGGAGCAGGGACATCTCCAACCGGATCAGGTTGCTCAAAGCCCCGGCCAACCTGGCCTGGAATGTTTCCATGCTTAAACAGATCCAAGTACTTTGCATATTTCTTGATATGCATATTTTAGCTTCATACTAATGTGTTTTAAGCTTTTGCGTACCTTTACAAAAAGAAGAAATGGTTCACTCTATTGCAACGTGTCTGAGTTCCCAGAGCTTACATGTTCTTTCCTCAGGTAGTGTCCCCCTTCCCACTTTGGAAATGTTTGTGTGCCCATGAGGACTCTCAAGGCCACTGTGCATATTTTGGAGCATCCTTTTTTCAAATACTGCATAATAATCTCCTAACTCATCCCATCGGCACGTTGCCTGGAGTTACATCTCTGTTCCACATTCACATTGCCTATACTGCAAGGCATTTGCTAGTCTTAAACACTGCAAAAGAGGAGGCTCTGAGGAGACCTGAGCGTGGCCTTCCAGTGCCCAAAGGGGGCTGCAGGAAAGGTGGGGAGAGACTCTTCAGCAGGGCCTGCTGGGACAGGACAAGGGGTCATGGTTTCAAAAATAGAGGGAGGTAGATTCAGACTGAACATTAGGAAAAATTTTTTTTCCACTGAGGGTTGTGGAGCACTGGCCCAGGTTGCCCAGAGAGGTGGTGGATGCCCCATCCCTGGAAACATTCCAGGCCAGGTTGGCTGGGGCTCTGAGCAACCTGATCTGGTTGGAGATGTCCCTGCTCCTGGCAGGGGGGTTGGACTGGGTGGCCTTAGAAGGTCCCTTCCACCCCAAACCATCCTGTGATTCTGTGATTTTTCTCTTGATCTCGTGTACAGTGGGGAGAACTTCAAACCTGAGGTAACCTCTAAGAATTGCCAACTATTGTCAGTAAGGGATGGGCAGTTTTATAGCCTGCATTGCACTTTTTAGGACAGATGATTTCTGAAAAGTTCTGAGCAGAAATCTTAGGTTCAAACAGACTGATAAAATGCCTACACTCCTCAGGTCCTGCTTGTGTGCCCTTTTTTTTCCTGCAGTGTGCTCAGATCTTGTAACATCCAAGGACATTGCAGTTCTGTATTTCTGTTCATCAATCTGAAAAAAAAAAAATACTTCTCTGAATACCTTTGTGAGGTTTATCTACTAAAATACGCTTGGCATCGCCTGCTTGAGGCTTGGCTCGGTGAGGGTTGGGGTGCAGCAGCCCGCTATACCAGGAGATGGCACCGTTGCACCTCGGAGAAAGAAAGGGGCTGACCCGAGGGGTTCAGCCGGGCGTAGAGCTGTGGGTAGATGGAATGTACAGAGCAAAAGAACAAGTCGTTCAACTGGAAACCGTGACTGTTGATGGTGCAAAGGTAGTCATAGAGTAGAATCGCAGGATGGTTCAGTACAAAACCTGTGGACTTTCACTAGTAATGGCCAAAAGCCTGTTTCTGGGGCTACACAATTTAGCTTCTGCCAAATTCAAAACATATGTGGCAGAATACGGTAACGCAACGTGCTCTACCCACTGAGCAGGGTGTTGGAGGTGCAGGTTGCAGTTTTGGGGCTGAACCTGGGAAGACCGGAGCTGGGAGATCTAAAGGCCAGCGGTTGTGTTCTTTGTTACATTTCTGGTCTGACAGGACCACTTCTGTTCTGCTCAAAGTAAAGCCCGTACCTTATTTCCAGATCTGAGCAGTGATTTGTTAAGAAAGGAGAGTACCTTGCAAGTCCTAGTAGTGGGTGTCTGGTTGTAAGGGGAGGATAATGATACTTGAGAGGAAGAAACAAAGACTTAACCTCAGATTCTTCATCACTTCGCCTTTGGACTACTGGTTGTTGGAATGAGAGTGTGTGTTAGAGAAGAAAATGCAATTCCTGGTCTGTTCCCAGCTCTCACTATTCACCTCTCGCTGTATTTGTTTCTGTTATTTTTCTCTCCCCCAAGTACATCCGTTTGTCATGCGACACGGACTCCGAAACGCTCTACGATCTCATGACCCAGCACTGGCACCTGAAAACCCCTAACCTTGTCATCTCAGTCACTGGGGGTGCGAAGAACTTTGCACTCAAGCCCCGTATGCGCAAGATATTCAGCAGGCTGATCTACATCGCCCAGTCCAAAGGTGAAGACCCGCGTGTGTGCCTGGATTATTTTATTGCTGCATGATGCTGTCGGAGAGGGAACAGGTCAAAGACTCAGCAGGGAAGCAGAGCATTTGGTTTGCTTCTGTCTGGCTGGTGTGCCTTCTTCTAGGCCAGGTTGGATGAGACTCTGAGCAACCTGATGTGGTTGGAGATGTCCCTGCTCCTGGCAGGGGGGTTGGACTGGGTGACCTTTGAAGGTCCTTTCCAACCCAAACCATTCTATGATCTCTAAGTGTGACCTAAAAATTTGGAAGTAACAGGATTGAGAGCTAGTTGTCAGGATGCCCATGAGAAGATAAGGTAAGTTGAGGCATATTTTTTTCTATTTAAGTGAAGAATAAATGCCTTTTTTGAGGTAAGGTCTTAAGAGGGGATTGGGTTGTTGTATCTTAAACGTAACGCATGAGGAGAGTGGATCTTCCCCAGCATTCTCCCACATTATTGCCTGTTGTTCCCAGGGGCCTGGATTTTCACAGGAGGCACGCATTACGGGCTGATGAAGTACATCGGGGAGGTGGTCAGAGACAACACCATCAGTCGGAGCTCAGAGGAGAACGTGGTGGCTATTGGCATAGCAGCCTGGGGCATGATTTCCAACCGCGGAAGTCTGATTCGCAGCGGTGATAAAGACGTAAGAAACGTGTACAGGTTGGGGGGGAAGCAAGGAGGAGGCTCGGCTGTCGGTTCCACAGGTTGTGTTCCTGACGGACCACCGCTCTCGGCGGCAACGGGATCTGTGCTAGGGTGATGCTGTCAGCCGTGTGATGACTGACTGGAGCGGTCAGTCAAGCTCTGCTTGTACGTCTGGCGAAGCAGACCTCAGCGGAATGCTTTCCAGGGCAATGTTTGGGTAGAAGGACATCTCTCTACTTAGCTTGAGGTACTGTGTCCTGAACAATCAGCACGTCTGTGTGGGCGTTCAGCTGCTCTCGTTTCATGTCTGGCTGAGCGTTAGGGAATAACCTCTTCCTTACCTGTTCCAGCCACTGCAAAGTGCCTACACAGTAGCCCATAGTGGGGGTTCCCATGAGCTAAGACACGGGCTTGCTGCCGTTACGGATCTTGCTCTGTCAATGCACTTGTCCAATCCCTCAGATACCCTTGCCTTTTGTCCACTAGATGTTATACAAAATGTCTAAAAACCAGCCTACTAGATAAATAAAAGGAATTTAGTTTACTGAGGGCTCTAAGGAGGTCTGAGGGTTGAACTAGATGATCTCAAGAGGTCTGTTCCAACTTAAAAATTTCCATGATTCTGTGAGGTGTTGAAAGTAAGATTCCCACAGATTTAATGTTTCTGGTGGCTGAAGGAAGTGTTCATTGCTCTGCTCTTGGATCTCTGTTAAATTCTGTGCTTGTGCTTCTAGGGGTACCACCTGGCCCACTACATAATGGACGACCTCAAGAGAGACCCCCTATATTGCCTGGATAATAATCACACCCATCTCTTACTGGTTGATAACGGTACCCACGGGCACCCGACAACAGAGGCAAAAGTACGAACTCAGTTAGAAAAGTACATTTCAGAGCGGGTCATCCCAGGTAGGTGTGGGCGTCTGGTCGCAGACCTGCTTCTCCTCAATCCTTGCGTTGCTTTGTGGCTGATTTTCTGGGAACAAGAAACTAACTTGCTGTTAGTCATGACAAAGCACCCAGAATCCTTATGAAACATGGTATGTCTCTCCAACTCCTAGTTACGGGATTCTTAGTTTTCGTTTATGACTGAAAACATGAAGTCAGAGGTTCTGAGTCTTCAACTTGTGATAAGAACCTTACACCTGTGCTCAAAATGGACAAAGCAGTAGGTAAATACAATAAAATCGCATGGTTTGGGGGATTTTGGAGCTAGTAAGAATTATGGTTGTTAGGAGAAAAAAGGAGAAAAAACTGTTGGACAAGGGTGCCTGAAGCCAGCTATGCAAAATGGAATTTGCATTAAAAAAAGGAAAAGCTGTTAAAAGATTTGGCAAAATCAACAGTAAACTAGTATCAGAGTGTTTGCATCAACTGCTTGGAAAATCCCTTGGGAAAAATAAGTTGTTCCAACTGTGTTGATGGATTGAATTTTTTTCCTTTTTTTTTTTTTTTTTTTTTTGGCACGTTTCAGAGTCTAATTACGGTGGGAAGATTCCAATTGTGTGTTTTGCCCAAGGTGGAGGCAAAGAGACTTTGAAAGTAAGTTTACTTGTTTTACTCATTTTTGGGAGCGACGGTAGGGACATGGCTGTTACATTGAAGATATTACTCCACAAGTAACGTGATAAAGTAGACAGTTCAATTATTTACTGAAGCTTGCCCAGCACTTGCGATAGCAAGACCATGCTTGCAGCTGTGTTTAAGCTTGTGACATTTGTTCCAGTTAAAATTTCCTGCGCAAAGTTTCTACCTCAGCCTGACATCCTGGAAAAAAAAATTGGCTGGGACTGTTCAGTTGTCTCAGTTGTTCCGTAAGAAATGAGTGGGAAGGGACCTTCTAAGGCCACCCAGTCCAACCCCCCTGCCAGGAGCAGGGACATCTCCAACCAGATCAGAGGTTTCTCAGAGCCTCATTCAACCTGGCCTGGAATGTTTGCAGGGATGGGGCATCCACCACCTCTCTGGGCAACCTGGGCCAGTGCTCCACCACCCTCAGTGTAAAAAAAATTATTTGGACTCTCTCCAACTGGTCCGTGTCCTTACGTTGGGGGCTGCAGAACTGGACGCAGTACTCCAGTCATGCTTCAGATGATCACCTCTACCTCTTTGGCTCCCCAGTCTGTCAATGTGGCCATCAAGAGTAAGATTCCCTGTGTTGTGGTGGAAGGCTCTGGCCGGATCGCTGATGTTATCGCCAGCTTGATGGAGGTGGAAGGCACTCTTACATCTTCGTGTGTCAAGGAGAGCTTGCTCAGGTATCTCCCTCGCACCATCTCAAGGCTCTCGGAAGAGGAGACGGAAAGCTGGATCAAATGGGTGAGTGTGGGCTACTGCAGGGAGAATGGAAGCAAGGCTGGAAGTGGGAGAAGGGTGGAGGAAACAGGAGGTCAGGAGCAGCTAGTGACTTCTAAATCAACGATGTTGCTATCTCATGAGACCTGTAGGATGGACAGGGCTCCTTACCATGGCATATCCATGGGGATTTGGAAAAGAAAAATTCCAAGCTCTTATAACTTACAGAACAATAGGGACAGAAAGAAATGGAGCTCCAGAAAAATCTTAATGTTCTGTTATTTTTTAAAAGTCTTAATTCCAACAACACTTCAGCTCAGTGAATAATCCATTAATTTGAGCTAATTGACTTTCTCAATTAACTGCCCGATGCTTTATCCTGGGGTCTGATTCTGTTTTCCTCTCTTAATTATCTCCTGCCCACGCTCACAGTGGGGAGCGATTGCATATTCAAACCTCAGCTGAAGTTCATAATGCGCGATGGAAAATGTTTTATTGCCTCCTGTACGCTTAAGGCCCCTTCTGTCAGCTTTCTGCCCCACCCTTAAGTTTTTTATTTTTAATTTTTTTAATGAATCTACCAGTGCAAGTTGTTTGCAGGCCCTGGAGAGGGCGTTCAGACGCTCAAACTTCTGAGCGTGTTTTCTTTGGTGTGAACCAAGGAAAGCTTTTGCTGTTGAAGCTTAGGGAGCTGTCGTTACTGGTAAGGACTGAGTCAAAACTCTTGGTCAGAGCTTGGCCGTGTGACTCCACGGGGCAACCTAAGGCTTGGTTATGTGAGAAATGATCTCTGGTTTTGATAAAGGAGGTGGAAACAGTGTTCTCCTAGGTGTTTGTCAAAGCTTGTGCTGTCACCATCTGTTTTCTTTACGAGTAGTTTCTAATTCCTGAGATTATATCTTTCTGGTTATGATGTTCTGTGTAGAGGGAATCACCAGTTAGTTGCTGAATGTTCAGAGGATAATTAATCTTGTACTTTGACTTTCAATCTCATTGTCTACCTCTATCTGGACTTGATTAAACTTTATCTGTATGAGAAGCAGCTTTGCTGTGATGCGATGGGAAATTTCTTTTAAAGATGTTGTAGGAGACCAACTGCTAAACAGCCTAGCTTGCTTTAAAATGGAACTTTTTCTTTTTGTAGATCAAAGAAGTCCTTGAGAACCCTCATTTACTGACAGTTATCAAAATAGAAGAAGCTGGAGATGAAATTGTGAGCAATGCCATTTCTTTTGCTCTGTACAAAGGCAAGTAATTGGTTTTCTGTTCTCCTTTTTTTTTCTTTCCCCAATAGATGGAAAAAGATGGCTATTTATTTTCTAGAACTGTGTTCCCTAAAGCAATGCTGTCTCTCTAGAGTTAAGCTCTAGAGCTTAACTTGTGGAGCTTGTCTTCACCTGCAGTGATGTGGACAACTTACACCACACTTACACATCTATGGGATCTGTTAGTGGGGGTGAGATCAAAGTCAGCCCAGATAATTGGGAAGGCGTTCAGCAGAGCTTTGGGGATGCTGGGATTAGCACGTTTGAGAGCAGCATGCAAGTACGCGACTCAACGAGGAGTCAGTCAGGAAGCCAAGCAAACCCTCGCTGTGGGCCGAGATTCCCCAGTAGCCCATGGTGAGGCCGGCTGTGCCCCCGCAGCCCGGGGAGCCCCCGGGGGAGCAGAGATCCCCCCGCAGCCCGGGGAGCCCCCGGAGGAGCAGAGATCCCCCCGCAGCCCGGGGAGCCCCCGGGGGAGCAGAGATCCCCCCGCAGCCCAGGGAGCCCACGGAGGAGCAGCCCAGGGAAGGTGGCAGAGATCATGTTAAGCCCGGGAAGAGGGAGGGTTGGGAGCAAGGTACCTTGTTCCCTGTCTCATTATCCTGCTTTGGTTTTAATAATAAACAAATACTTTTCCCCAAGTTGAGTCCGTTTTTGCCCATAACGGTAACTTTAAGGATCTCTCCCTGTCCTTATCTCAAACCTCGAGCTGTTTTCCTTATATCATCTCTCCCTGTTCCCTCGGAGGGTGGGGGGCGTGAGAGCGAGACTGCGCAGTCTGGTCCCGATCGGGGCTGAACTCCGACACTTGTGTAGAGCCTCCTTGGGAATTCTGCGGAATTTCTTCAGTGTAGAGGATGCAGGACACTGAGGAGACGGAAGGAAATGTTGTGTTGACTTGGTTTGAGGAGGTGCTCCTAGCAGCTTGTTTGTGGCCTATGTTGGACCATAAATATGTGTCTCAGCCTCCAACACTTTCTAAAACCCAGTCAGGAAGATGAACATGAGTCTGGGGAAGACACTTGACAGGGGTCTTGTCAGGTTGAGTGTGAAAAGGAGAGATGATTAAGTATGCCAAGAAGCTCTTCTGTCTCTGGTATTTACCTAGAGGATTGTTCCTCCTCTGCAGCTTTCAGCACCAATGAACATGACAGAGACAACTGGAACGGGCAGCTGAAGCTACTGCTGGAGTGGAACCAGTTGGACCTGGCCAGTGATGAGATCTTCACCAATGACCGAAACTGGGAGGTACGGAGCACTTGGTCTGAGTCTAGTGACACGGGACAGGGGAGTACTGAGAAAAGAGACTTTGTAACAGCAGCCACTATCTCAGCGCCCCAACCTCTGTGGTGATAAGCCAGAGTGTCTACTGCTCCTCACACTGACATCACTGATTGCAAAGGTTATCTACCTGTGCCAGAAGTGCTCTAGGCCATCCAACAAAGGCCACTGCAGACAGAAAAAAAAAAAAAAGATTCTGATGAAAATGTGGCCCCATGAAGGAAAATGTGGCAGTTAGCCACATGTGCCCAACGCTTAGGTAGGCTTTATGTGTCTCGCTTGCTCCCTAATGTTTGCTTTTCCGTTTCTTCATAGTCTGCTGACCTGCAGGATGTCATGTTCACAGCCCTAGTGAAGGACAGGCCCAAATTTGTCCGTCTCTTCCTGGAAAATGGCTTGAATCTGAGGAAGTTCCTTACCACAGAGGTCCTTAGAGAGCTGTACACCAACAATTTCAGCAGCCTGGTGTTCAAGAACCTGCAGATCGCAAAGAACTCCTATAACGATGCACCCCTCACGTTTGTGTGGAAGATGGTCGAAGACTTCCGAAGAGGTGTCAAAAGAGATGACAAAAATAGCAAGGATGAGATGGAGATACATCTTTCAGTAAGTGATGGACAGTTTGATTCCACCGTGCATCCACTGAAAGGAAAAAAACAACAAAAAAAATGTTTTGTTTCTGGTACAGCAGGGTTTGCTTTAGGAGTCTGTGTTTTACATTTAGAATTTCCTCTCTGTTTAAGTTTTTGTGAAGTTCAGGGTCTTGCTTAAAACACAAGAGGCGTATTGGTATACAGTTAGTGTTCCTTTCAGAGGATGTTAATTTGTGTTACCTAAACATGAAGTCAAGCTGTGAACGAGGCCACCGGAACTGCACGGGTTAGAGCAGAAAGTGACTTTGCCCCAAATATGCTTTAATGCCCACTTGAGGAAGAACAGGGAGGCTGATTCTTCCACACCAAGCAGGACAAGCTAAGGCTTTAATATAAATATAAAAAATAAACCAAGATACATTAGTGTGTGTCAAGTGCCAGATAGCCGAGAGGGAGGATCGGTGGGCTGGCTGTAAAGGGAAGAAAATACGAAGAGAGAAGAGTGGCGGGCTAGGATTTGTTCCAGTTGAAACCAGTTTAGTGAGCTTAGGTCTGAGGAGTTGTTGCTCTTTCTTTCAGGATGAGTGTCCTATCACAAGGCATCCCTTGCAAGCTCTGTTTATTTGGTCGGTGCTTCAGAACAAGAAAGAGTTGTCTAAAGTCATTTGGGAGCAAGTAAGTGGAATTCTCCTTTATTCCTCTTTGCAAACAGCACTCTGGCGTTCCTTGTCTTTGGGTTGTGGGCCTTGGAAGGCGCTGGATCCATCTTCCAACACAAAACCACAAGAGATAATTGCTAGATGGCTCTGTAAGTGGGCTTAATAGTACCCATTTTGGGTACTACATTTTGGGTGTGGATTTCACACTTCCCTAACATCATGAGTGAATCAGCGGTCCAGCTAGCATTTTCCCAGTCGTATGTTCTCATCTGCGTTCAAGCCGGAATGCTGCGTTCCCACCCGTTCCACAATACGGATGTGTTCTGATCCCAGGTATTTCATTGAAATCCATTTCTAATTTTGATTAGACAGTACGTTTAGTGATGGTTTTAGCAAATACATGATTCACAAGCTGTAAATCTGAGGCTAATGCAAGCAAAGCTAACGGATGCTCGCGTTGGTCTGTGTGCCTGAAAGAGAGTGCTTCTTCCCCACGCGTATAGATGTTTTGAACAGAACAGACTAACGTCGTCTGGGCAGTTCGGGGTGCACCCAACTGGTCCAGACTGGTGGACAGTGAAAATGGTAGTGGCAGAGCCAGACCCTCTTTTGTGAAGCTTCAACCAGAGGTTCGAAGCTGATGTATAGCTATTAAATGTAAAACCTTTTCAGACTGGTCGCAAGGTTGTTATCACACCAGCACGCAGATGGTTACCCTCTGTTTTGTGGAACTGGATCTTCGTTTGCCAATCTTGACTGGGAACTGAGCAGCTGCATAAAAGGGAGATAATTTAAGAAGAATATATTGCATTCCTTTTGCAGAGGGTTTTGTGTGACACAACTCTCTCTCCGTAGACCAGAGGTTGCACTTTGGCAGCCCTGGGGGCCAGCAAGCTCCTGAAAAGCATGGCGAAGGTGAAGAACGATATAAACGCTGCTGGGGAGTCTGAGGAGCTCGCCAACGAGTATGAGACCAGAGCAGTGGGTAAGCCCCTTCTTGAAGTCCTTCCAGAAATTTAACAGAAGGGATCAGGAAATGGTTTCCTTCCTTGGAACATTACTTCTTTTAACGATCTCCATGTGTAGCAATAATTGCATAGTGATGTTTTTATTTTGTGCCGAAAAAAACTGATAACTCTGCCGGTTTGGTTCAGCAAAATGCAAGGTAATTCATTCGGTTTGCCTGTAATGCTGCCCAGAATTTCAGCCTGATTGATAAAGAAGAGAAATGACATCTCAAAAGGAAGAAGGAAAGCTTTATTTAGAAAACTAGATATCCAACACTTACTGCTTCCCTTTAGTGTCAAAATGGGGTTTTACTGCTTGGAGATCTCTTCCACACCATCCGTTCCCAGTAGAAACTGTGTGTCCTGTCGGAACAGCTAGCCTCCAAAAGTGGCTGCCGTGGGGTTTTTTTGGGGTAGAGAATTCCTTTCATTGGGAAGAAAAGCTTCCTCTCTCTTTCTTCCAGAGCTGTTCACCGAGTGCTACAGCAGTGACGAAGATCTGGCTGAGCAGCTGCTGACTTACTCCTGCGAAGCCTGGGGAGGGAGCAATTGTCTGGAACTGGCCGTGGAAGCTAAAGACCAGCAGTTCATCGCGCAGCCAGGGGTGCAGGTAATGCCAGGGAAAAGATGGTGCACGGGTTGCTGGAACTCCTGTGATCTGAGTAGCTTAAAAAAAAAAAAAGGGAATATTCTTGCTGTGAAAATGTTACATCCACGTGAACAGTCTGTGAAGAGCCGATGCTCAGACGCTGTCCTTGTGGAAGTGAGAGCCTCCCGGTGAGGTTTCCAACCCCTGTGGCTGTATTGTTGAAACAGGAATCCCAGTATTTCTGATGGAAATCTCAAAGTTTTGGGTTTTGTTTTTGGTTTTTTTGTTGTTGTTGTTTTCCTAGACCAACTGTTCTCTATTAGCATTCCTAGGTTATTTTGTTGCTGCGAGAACAAACGAGGATATGTTCTTCCCTACAGAATTTCCTTTCCAAGCAGTGGTACGGAGAGATTTCCAGAGATACTAAGAACTGGAAGATTATACTGTGCCTGTTCTTTTTCCCTTTAATAGGCTGTGGTTTCATCTCATTCAGGTAATTAACTGCCTTCTCATTAGCAGTAGTCTAGCAAGTCACTTAATCATAGGATCATAGGGCAATTCAGAGTGAAGGGACCTCTGGAGACCAACCCCCTGCTCGCAAAGCAGGGTGAGCTACAGCAGGTTACCCAGAACTGTATCCAGTTGGGTTTTGAGTGTCTTCAAGGATGGAGGCTCCACAGCCCCTCTGGAGAACCTATTCCAGGGTTCGGTCACTCTCAAATAAAGACATTTAATGGCTCAGTGAGCTTTTGACAGATCCTGTCCTCACTCTCATCTGGAGTTAAGATGTGCCAATTTACTTGTGTCCCTGAAGTCAGTGGATGCAGAAGGGCATTACTTTTCATGTCCTGTTCTAAACTTTGCACCTTCCTAATTTTCAGTTTGGGAAATAGCACAAACGTTTCCAGGCATAAAAGCTATGCTTTGAGACCTTTTCCTTCTCTTAATTCTTCAGGAAAAAGCCTGTGGAGAAGAGCAAGAAACTCTTCTTGTACTACGTGTCTTTCTTCACCTCCCCTTTTGTGGTCTTCTCCTGGAATGTCATCTTCTACATCGCTTTCCTGTTGCTCTTCGCCTATGTGTTGCTCATGGATTTCCAGAAGGAACCTACCGTCCTGGAGATGATCCTTTACGTGCTGGTCTTCATTCTGCTTTGTGATGAAGTGAGACAAGTAGGCAGCGCTTGCAAACCAAAAATGTTTAGTGCTAGATGACAAGCCTTGTGGTTTTTCCCCTCCGAGGTAGCGTAAGGCACTGAGGGCTGCTTCTGAGTTGCAGGGGAACCACTTCTTGATAAATAAGTTAGGCAGCTCAAGGCACAATGGATTTTTTTTTTTTTTTTTTTTTTT
>WHYT01015867.1:53661-65023 GCA_009806455.1 Tetrax tetrax
GGCAGACGTGTGGGGCGTGCAGGAAAGCCTCGTTCTCTCTCTCACATGGAGAAGGAATCTGGACAGAACTTCTGTGCACGTGAACTCTTAGCGGTGGGAGCTGCTTGATATTTGAAGGACTGAGCTGCACTGCGATCTTGGTTGTTCTCAGCTGTTTACAAATATCTGCCTGTGTTTTCTCTGTTTCTGCTTTTAGACCCAAACCTCTTTCCTTTCCTCCATGCGCCCTTAATGGAAGAGGCATCAGGCTGAAACCTGCTGTATTAATACAGCTGTAGTGCAGTGACACGGTTATTGCTCTGCGAAAGGCGTTTGGATCCCATGCATCTAGCCGTTCACGTAAAACACCGCTTCTCTGGCACAAGACAACTTAAATTGGATTTAAGGAGTTACTAGAGAGAGACAACCCACTATCGTGGGTGTCAGGCATGCTGTCCCTGCTCAGTGCTCAGCCTTTGGTACCTTAAATAGTAAGGAAAGTGTGTGTGGGTCCCAAGAGGCTAAAATAGTGTAAAATATCTTGTGCCTGACACCCTGGTAGCTGCCACACCTCTCCATCTTTAGCAACGCAGCCCATCGTGTGATCAAACTGCAACGATTGCGTAGCTGGAATGGCAAAGTGGGGCTCTCTACTCGTAACTTCTTCTACATTTAGAAGAAAACTGCCCTTGAGCTCTGCTTCCCTTAAAAGTACCCAGAGCAGAATTGCCTTCCTTGGATAAACCAGTTACAGAGATTCACTGATCCAAACTAAGCTTTGATTATTTCAATGAAAATTAAAAAGCATTATGATGAGGGACTCAGTCTATTTCTTCAGGCCTGACAGAGATTTCTCCTCATTAAGCTTCTTGTCCTAATGAGTCACCTCTGACTTGGATCCAGAAGTTGGTTCTTGCACAAACTCTGGATCCAGAGTGCAGTAGCAGTCGGTCTGGGAATGGGCAGAGATGGTCACTAGACTTGCAATTCAGAAATAGAGAGCCAGGTAATTAAAAGAAGAAATTAAATCTTCATCTTGGATCAAAAGCGTGTGTGGTGGTTACTTTCTGCTCTCTTTCCTTTCCAGTGGTACATGAATGGCAGTAAGTATTTCTCAGATCTGTGGAATGTTATGGATACTCTAGCCATCTTCTACTTCATAGCAGGGATTGTGTTCAGGTGAGTTGTGTCTTTTCTTGTGGCTTTGCTTTCTTTCTGGGTTTTGAGTACAATGTACAACAAGATTTTTGGGAAACGACGTGTTCATGAGGGTTGTTCTTTATGAGGGTCCCAAATACTGCCAAGTCTTGACTTCAAATCTGTAAAAGCAAATAAAGAAATACAGGGATTTGGGGCAACATCTGCATGCAATATTTTCTTTTTTATTTGTTTAATGGAAGTTGAGTCTATCCCTGGAATCAAAGGTCACTTTCCTAAACTCAGATCCTTCTGGGCCAGCAGGACTCCCCTTCTTAATGCTTAGCTTGGCATGAGCGCGTTTACAAGACGATGATTGAAATGGGCTTGGGTTTCATGACAGCGCCTTCAAGACTGACTGACAGCTAATCTCTCAGAGCGTCAGAAGTTCTCTGGGATTTTCTCTGACTCCTATCATTGACTTCGTAGTAGTCTGGAGTAATCTGGAGTCTTTGAGCTTTAGCGTTGTGTTTAAGGGCGCTGTAGTTGTACTTGCAGAGTCATTAGCTCACGTCAGCCGTTTTACATCATCGGGTGAGTTAACAACCATGACAAAGAAACGATGGAAGCACGTTTTGCAGTGTAATTGTTCAGTCAGCTGTAACTTAGTTCTCGTTCCTCAGCGCAGCAGAATGGTCATTGCACTGGGATGTTTTTGGAGGGCTCTGGGAGTAGTTAAAGGTACAAGATTTCTTTGCCGGTGATAGTTGTAGAGGGGAAGAGGAGGCACAGCGGTGATGTGGCTGAGGTAGGAGGTGTGATACAAGAGGTGCATTAACCAGTTCTACTGGTAATCTACCTGTCGTTGGGTGGGAGAAGCCATGGGACCCTGCTCTGTTTTCCAGTCACTCATTTTCCACTCCCTGTGCCAGTGCTTCAGTGTATTCTTACC
Organism: Tetrax tetrax; assembly: GCA_009806455.1. Classification (NCBI taxonomy): domain Eukaryota; kingdom Metazoa; phylum Chordata; class Aves; order Otidiformes; family Otididae; genus Tetrax; species Tetrax tetrax. Next base: position 55,730 of record WHYT01015867.1, read on the forward strand.
TGCTTTACGCTTCTCTTCATTTTACTGTCTCCATCAGGCTTCACTCATCTGATGAAAGCTCTTGGTATTCTGGGAGAGTCATCTTCTGTTTGGACTACATCGTTTTCACTCTGAGGCTGATCCATATTTTCACAGTTAGCAGGAATCTAGGACCCAAAATTATTATGCTGCAGAGGATGGTAAGGTTCCGGCAGCTGTTCAGGAGAGTCTAAATAAATGACGTGGCGCCTTGTTCTTCCTCACGAGTGAAAATCAGCACCCTTTTGATGATGGCAGCAAGTTCTCTCCTTAAATCCACTAAACAGAATTAATTAAGATTTAAATAGGACCTAATTAAGAGCAGGGCCTTTTTCTCTCCCTCTGCACAAGGAGAGAAGATCAGGCTGAAGAACAGAAGAGGAAATTTGCTTTCTGGTAGTTCTTGTCTCACATGGCTCAAATGTTTCGGTGGTTTTCAAAAGTTTTTGAGTAGGTCTAATAACAAAGATGCTTGGGGCTGTGTTCTGAAACTTGGCTTGGCTTTCTGGTTGCACAAACATTTGTGAAGATCTCTGCGTGGGAATGCTCAATTATTTGTGTGTGTGTTTGTGACTATAAATTTTTAAAGCTGTGATTAAAATGGTGCTAACTTGTGTAGGCGTTCCTATTTGTTCTGCACCCTAATATAAAATCAGGGAGGAAAAAAAGCTAAACGTGCCTTCCAACAGGCACGGAGTGGCGCACTGACGCATTTGCTGGTTGTCCTTTTTCAGATGATAGATGTCTTCTTCTTCCTCTTCCTCTTTGCTGTGTGGATGGTGGCCTTTGGTGTGGCCAGGCAAGGCATCCTGAGGAAGAACGAGCACCGCTGGGAGTGGATCTTTCGATCCGTCATCTACGAGCCGTACCTGGCTATGTTTGGTCAATACCCTGATGATGTTGACGGTAGCTGTCTTCTGTGGGAACGTCTCCTGGGCGGGTGGGTGGAAGGCTCTGTCCTTTTGGTGGTTGTCCGGTCCCTGTGTTGAACCCTTTCCTCCAAGCAGCAACAAGGCAACGTTTGATGGCTGATGGGTAGGCGAGGAAGGAGGGCCAACGTATCATGGTCAGAGGGAGGACCTGGGGCTGGACCCACCAGAAAGAGGGGGAGAGGGCTCACTGTTTACTCTCTGTTCTCACCCTCTTGAGGTACCACCTACAATTTTGACCGCTGCACCTTTTCTGGGAACGAGTCCAAGCCTTTGTGCGTGGAGCTGGATGCCAACAACCAACCTCGCTTCCCGGAGTGGATTACCATTCCCCTGGTCTGCATTTACATGCTCTCAACTAACATCCTCCTCGTGAACCTGCTTGTGGCCATGTTCGGGTACGTACCAAGAGAGCGATCGCTTGCTCGTGATCTCTGTGTGGATATCCCTCTGAGAAAGGGAATGGAGTGCTGGAAAACAGCAGGAAGCTAGACCTTGGACTCTGCCTGTGTCTTTCGCAGAGGAATTACTGGGAATAGTCTGGACAGGGTTCTCGGCTTGAAAGAGGCCTCTCAAGTGAAGGGTGGTGTGGGAAGGTGAACAAAGGCAAGGTTATTCAGTGTTTCTCACAGCAGTCCGATCAAAACTGGCGCAGTGCGCTGCGGATGGATTGCTGACTGTCCTTTTACGACTTCTTGAGCATCCTTGTTACAAACCCCGGTGGTTCACAAGGGGGTGACAGCCTGGTCAGTGCTTTACCAAGTACGAGTTGCTGCTCAGACTGAATAAATGAGTTGTTATCGCAGTCTCTTTTTGACTTGGTGGTTTACTAACCGGAACTGCTGTCTGGTGACGAGGGGTGCGTTACTGCTCTGGTGGACCTGCTATTTGTTGTTCTGGCTTAGACCTCAGGCAACGGGCCACATCTCCTTGGGACGTACAAAAGGACTTTGTCTTGAAAAATGCCATTGCCTCTGGTTCTGTATGGTAATTTATCTGTGGGCCTACCAGTCAGGAGGCCTGTTCTGGCATCTTGTGAGGCGTTACACCGTGCGGATGGATCAGACACCCGAAATGTGGTGCTGGTAACCACTGACCTTATCATATAACCAGCACTGGAGTGCCAAATAAAAGCCGTGGCTGTTGTACACATTGTGCTTCTGTTCTGCTTTACGCTTCCTTGCAGTGTAACTAACAAAAATACTTACAACCCCCGGGCATTGTTCTTGAGGTCCGCTATGTTGCCAGTTTTTCCCGGCCTGGTGTGAGATGTGTTACTGTGATGAGCTGAGAACGCTTCAGCTCTGCTCTGAACCTTTCTTCCCGTGCTGACCTGGACCCAAAGACTGTCAGAAATCTGATTTTTGGCGAGGCAGCTAGGAATGGGGCAGGGTATCTATTTATTGTACGTCTGTTTTCCGAACCTGCACAGGACCTGGGGTGAGAAGACAACGCTTATACTGCCTAGAAAGGGTGAAAGCAATTCACATTAATAAAGGGAAGTATAGCAATTAGCCAGCTCTACCCTAGAAGCCTTTGATACTTGTTAAAACACTTATTGTAACAGCTTCTAATGGTAAACGCTCTGGTTTGTACAGTTATGCCAATAAAAACCTAATTTTTGCCAGATCAGCTTATTTTGCGGAAGGGCCCAGCATGAATTCTCTAATGACGCTCTCGGAGCTGTAGTTCGTTTTCCCATAGTTCGTTTTAACAACAGACTGGACGACTTAAGCGGGGAGCGCTGGACTGTGCTGGACTCAAGAAACCTGGTGGGCAAACTGTAATCCCAGATGTTTGTGTTTTTTTTTTTTTTCTTGATACGATTAGAAATGTGTGAATTGGTGATGGCTCCTCCAGTGTGCACGTAGTATTTGTCAGGCTTTAATATGGTGATGTCTTTTTAGACACCAGTCCAATCAATGTCTCTACAGGCTGTAATTACAATTACATACTAATTTTAACAACAGAAATCCAACTTTTACTTTGCATCCAGTATGCATTAGCTGAAAAGGATGAATATTACGTTTTCGATACTTCTGAAATTCAAGATTGTATTTATCTTCCGAGACAATAGATGATTTCCACCAGGTGAAGAGTTTTTAGCTTCTCTCCTGTAAGGGTCTGTTAGGATCTCAACACAGACATTTTGGAAGGTCCATCTGCTGTTTAATGTCACCAACGAAAGGTCAGGCCGTTTGCGAGCTGCTCGCTCTTGCGGTTGTTGCTTTGCTGGGTCCGTACAGTCCTTAGTACGGTAGGTTTGATCCACGCCTGGAGCGTTCTTAATGCCTCTACTAAAAATCTCAGGAGCTTTTCATTTTTTGGAAATGTTCTATTTTAAGATGGAGGAGGGGTTTTTTTTTGTGGGTTTTTTGGTTTTTTTTTTTTTTTTTGCTTAGAAGGAAGTTAAATGATGAATTAATGAGACACAATATCTTGCAAGGATGCATCCTGTTCTCATGTGTCTAGGCTGGGAGAAAATTGCCTAGAGCTACGGTAGTGAAAGTATGTGGAGCATTTTCTCCCTGTTCCCATTTTCTCCAGTTTATCTGTAACTTCAGGGTTTTTTTTTTTTCCTACTGTCTTCATTCTTCCAATTTTCAAATGTCCTTTTCAAAAGGAGAACAAAGTTGATAACCTCCCAATCAGTAAAAATTGCCAGCTTCAGTATGACTTTATGAAAACACGCCCTGATATGATGAAGAGGAACGCTGTGTTCCTTGGGTCTGATGGAGGCCTTTGAATAACTGACGCTGTACGTATTTTCTCTTTTTTCACCTTTTAGTTACACCGTTGGATCCGTACAAGAGAACAACGACCAGGTGTGGAAGTTCCAGCGTTACTTCTTGGTCCAAGAATACTGCAATCGCTTGACCATTCCCTTCCCGTTTGTCATCTTTGCCTACATATTCATGGTGATGAGGAAATGTTTCAGGTGCTGCTGTAAGAATGAAAGTAAAGAGCCGTCCGTTTGCTGTGAGTAGGATTATTCCTTACTGCCTAGAAGTCAGCTCTGTGGCGGGAGAGCTGGCATGGTATGCTTAAACCAGGCAGTGTTTTGGGAAATTTTCAAGGGCGATGTAGACCTTGGAGGGGGTGGTGATGTGTTGAGGAAATTGAGGATCAGCTCCTTCATGTTCTCCATCAAATGTGAAACCACTGTGTTGCTGGAAATATCTTCAGTAAGATTCAAATCAAAGCTCCTGGCTGTTTCTCAGCCATAATCTTCCTTCAGTACTGCAGGTACGCTCTCTGGGATGTGGGGAATTATACTGTTAACTTCTTAGGATAAAACTCCAATTGAGCTTTGGTTTTGGTTTGGTTACAGAGTTTGGTTTGAGTTCTACCATGAGACCTACTTCACTTGAGTACTGCGCGGTTATCCAGTACTTTCTTGTCCACAATATTTTGAGGCAGAATTACCTCATGTATGTAGAATCATAGAATGATAGAATGGTTGCATGGGACCTTCAAAGCCCACCCAGTCCAACCCCCTGCAAGGAGCAGGGACATCTCCAACCAGATCAGGTTGCTCAGAGCCCCGGCCAACCTGGCCTGGAATGTTTCCAGGGATGGGGCATCCACCGCCTCTCTGGGCAACCTGGGATAGGGCTCCACCACCCTCAGTGGAAAAAATTTCTTCCTAATATGCAATCTGAATCTACGTGCCTCTATTTTGAATCCGTTACTGCTTGTCCTGTCACCCCAGGCCCTGCTGAAGAGTCTCTCCCCACCTTCCCTGCAGCCCCCTTTGGGCACTGGGAGCCGCTCTCAGCTCTCCCCGGAGCCTCCTCTTCTCCAGGCTGAACAGCCCCAGCTCTCCCAGCCTGCCCTCACAGCAGAGCTGCTCCAGCCCTCTCAGCATCTGCGTGGCCTCCTCTGGGCCCTCTCCAACAGCTCCACGGCCTTCTGATGTTGGGGGCTCCAGAGCTGGACACAGCGCTGCAGGGGGGTCTCACAGAGCGGAGCAGAGGGGCAGAATCCCCTCCCTCGCCCTGCTGCCCACGCTGCTGGGGATGCAGCACAGGGTGCCGTTGGCCTTCTAGGCTGCAAGGGAGCGTTGCAGGCTCACATTGAGCTTCTCATCCACCAAAATGTAAATCCATTAAGTCTTCAAATTAATCCTATCAGTTTAGGGCTACCTATGCTGCTTCCTAGCTTTGAAAGGGTGGGTTTGTTTTTTATATTAGAGCACTGAATAAATTCATACAGATCCCTCCTGGTGTATCCCTCCTGCCCAAGTGGCAGAGACCCCCGACCTTGCAGGCTCTGAATGTTTAGGTGAATTGTACAAGAGGTGGTCTTAGCCTCTGCTTGCCACTCTACCTTCTGGAATTGCATTTCTTTTTGTCCTTCCATTCCAATCTCCCAGCTAATACAGCTGGTAGCTGCTAGGGTAGCCTAGCAGAGCCCAGTCTTCTTCAGAGGCTCTTCTGCCTGCTGCTGAGCGACTGAAAGAGAAAGCAGAGGGTCTTCCGACCCCCTGGGCATGGCCAAATGGGCAAACCACCTCAAAAATGGAGACATGGCTGAGTCAGTCCTCTAGTTATGTCTCCCTTATTTACTCAGCAGGCGCAGATACAAATTCCTTTAATAAACTTTTCCCCCCAACAAATTGAGTGTTTCCTTAGCACTGACTAAATAATTTTGACTGTCTAAGTCACTGTTTGGCGTCCTTGCTGAGGGCGTTGTCTCATGGCAGATATTTCTGCCCAAGTGATGTACAGTTGTTGCAGTTCTAAAAGCCAATGGAAGGATTAGAGCATGGTTGTGGTTGAGTCGATGACATGAACTGAGAGCTGCATGGAGAAAGCACGCTAATGTATTGACTATCACAAAATCGTGGCTTTCCCACTTAACTCTGATGGAAATGGTTGGGATTTGGGTGTTTAAATGCCTGTTGGTATCTGGGAGAACAACTGAGGCTGTGTGAGGTCAGAGGAGCACTGGGTGGAGGAAATGGGACTTCAGTCATTTGCCAGCTGTAGGCATCTTTGGTCTCAGCTAACTTTTCTTTTATTAAAACCCATGTGGTTTGTGCTGTCGTGTTGGAGCACGATAAAATGCAGAAGTATTATCCTGGAGAACTTTGCCTCAAAATCACTTGTTCTGTGTCACTGTACAGCATCAACAGGAAGTTGTAGGGAGGCAGATGTTGGTCTCTTCTCCCAAGTAACTCAGGACAGGACAAGAGGAAATGGCCTCCAGTTGCAGCAGGGGAGGTTTACGTTGCATATTAGGAAAAATTTATTTACAGAAAGAGTGGTCAGGCACTGGACCAGGCTGCCCAGGGCAGTGGTGGAGTCACCACCCTTGGAGGTGTTCAAAGAACGTGTGGACGTGGCACTGCAGGACATGGTTTAGTAGGCACGGTGGTGTTGTGTGGATGGTTGGACTTGATGATCTTGGAGGTCTCCTCCAACCTTAAGATTCTATGATTCTATGATCATTCTGAAATGTTTTAGTTCAATGATGAGTTATGCAATATGGTTCTTAATGTGTGTTATTCCATATGATCTGAAATGGGATAATGTAGAAACAAATGGAAAGCTTAAACCCAGGCAGGAAGTTCCTGGAACGTCCTAGGCCTGTTGAAGGGGTTGACGTTTCACAAGGCACTCCTGTTCACCAAGTTTCAAAAAATTCCAGAAAGACTTCTGGAGCCTGTTGGGTTTTCTTGGTTCGTATTTTCTTTTTTTAACCAACTCTGGTTAAAAAAAAATACAGTAAAATGCATTGATGCCATCCTTGCCAGAGCAGTGTCACCGGTGGGAAGTGGAGCTGCAAACGCTCTGGATGCAGAGAAGGGAATCGTTAAGCCTCTGAATGCAAGCGCTAACCCAGCCTTTTTGCATCACAGCATTGGAAAGACAAATTAACTGAATCTAGTGCTGGTGGTGTTTTTTTTTTTTTTTCTTTCGCTTACGTTTCCCAGGCTCAAAAAATGAGGACAATGAAATTCTGGCATGGGAAGCTGTCATGAAGGAAAACTACCTTGTCAAAATCAATACCAAAGCGAGTGATTCATCAGAAGAGTACGTCTGCCCTTCTTTGTCTTCACTCTCAACTTTCTGTTGAATATTTTAGTGAAGTCAAGTTTTCAGCAGCTCTAAATGTTTACAAACTGATGAGTAGATAAATAAACCCGGCATAAATGTGCCTTTTCTTTTTATTTTTTTAAGAAAGATGATGGTTTTTTTGTCAGCTGCTGCAGACTGTCTTCAGAAATAGCTGATTGGGCTGGGAAAATGCCAATGGCAATATTGCGAGGGTTGTCGGGAGATATTATGCACGTCGTAGCTGGGTAGATGTATTAGACACACTTGTTCCAATATCTGTCCCAGTATTTCTTGAATTATTTTACCTTTCTATACTGGAATCATTCTATTATACCACCAGAGGAGAAAATGTTGTCTTCCTGTAGTGTCCTGAGGCCTCATTGTGGAAAGCAGTGCTGTGGCTGGCTAGTTTTGTGACGTTATGCAATTATCGGAGAATATTTAGTGGTAAGACCGGGAATATCAAGCATTCCCATGGCATTGGTCTATACAGAGGTCAGTACTTGACAGTGTGAGTAGGAAAGACCTCTGGAGAGGGGAGGATGCTGTTTGGAATGTTGATATTGGATGCTTGGTGACTTGGGGTACTCTTCTTTGACTGCCAGATCTTTGGGATCTGTCTCTGTTTTCAGAGTGATAGTATAAGGGGAAAGAGAAATATAAAGCAAGCTAGAAAACAGCCACAGTAACCTGCTGTGTCCGGCGTAATTCTGTAGCTAGCTTCCAGCAGCTTGAGTGTTTTCCTAAAGCAAATGAAGGGAAGAGCCAATAAGAATGGATGGGAAAGACCAGGCTCTTCCACGCCCCTCTGCCCTTGCTGGGGACGTTGCTGTCCACATACGAGTGTTTAGGTTAAGACTACCCAGAGGCGCTCAGCTTTGGATAGGAAGCCAATCAAATAAAAAGAAATAGCTTTTATGCTGGAAGCAGAAGAGTCTTGACAAGGAAAATGGACTAGCACAGAGCTAACGGTAATTTGTACGTCTTCAGATTTGTCAAGAGAGGAGGGGGTTTAGCCAAGGCTTCTCTAATACCTGGACTCAGCCTTCTCCTCTCTGTCCTCTTTCTGTTTTCAGGATGGCGCATCGATTTAGACAGCTGGACGCCAAGGTATGTGTGTTTCAGACTTCTCTGGGGTGTGTGCCTCTGGTAAGGCAGGTAGTGGTCCCCAAGGAGAATGAGCATCACCAAGAGTCGCGTGCAGTCGTCGTTGCTATTGCCGGGACTCCGTTTTAATTGGGCTTTTTAACGTACTCCTTTGCCCCTTCAACTCCATATGTAGCTTCATATTGTGCTGGAAAATGAAGTAGCAAGATGCTTGTTTGGCATTGAAGTAGCGCTTCTCAGTCTGCCTTATTGGATGGAGTAGAAGTAAAAACAACTTCTGTCTTACAAAACTGCATGCCTACGACCCATGAAACACCGAGGGGAAGAAGGGGCATGACATCCTTCGAGCGTACCCTCCTCAAACGCATGTTCAGGTTTAGCTTCTAGTGCTGAAGGCATGAGGTAATGAATCCAATTTTTTTTTTTTGTTAGTTTAACCTCTGTTTATAAAATGAAGTGGCAGTTCGGCTATATTGTTGGACGCTTCAGACAGCAGAGGCAACGCCTGCTAGGTCAGCAAAGGATGCTCCAAAAGTAGTGTGGGGTAGGGAGACCTTTAATTGTTATTAATGACCAGTTCCATGGGACCTGATGAGGTGCATCTGCAGGTCCTGAGGGAACTGGAAGATGAAGTTGCCAAGCTGCTGCTCATCGTATTTGAGAAGTGGTGGCAGTCTGGTGAGGACCCCCTGATGAGGGCCCCGTTGGCCGGGGCTCTGAGCAACCTGATCCGGTTGGAGATGTCCCTGCTCCTGGCAGGGGGGTTGGACTGGGTGGGCTTTGAAGGTCCCTTCCCACCCAAACCAGTCCATGACTCGGTGATTCTGTACTTTCTAGCGCTGCCTTCCTGTGAACAGCACGATTAGCACTGCTTCATTGGCCACCACAACGTGACTACTGAGTAGCACAAGCAGCCAGTTATTGCTTTCCGAGCGTCGGCTGCGCTCCGCAGGGTAGCCAGGCAGGCGGGAGTTCAGACAAGGGCTTTATGCCTGTTACTGCTGACGTCGTACAGGGTGCGCATGCTCTAGGGTAATTTAAGGTACTTGCTACCGCTTGCTTGTTTTATTCTCTTTCCCTTCATCCCAAGCTGCGAACACCTGTTGGAATGAGTTAGGTTGATTTATAGACACAAAGCTGCTTTTTTTTTTTTTTTTTTTTTTTTTTTTCCTCCTTTT
>WHYT01015868.1:7688-22270 GCA_009806455.1 Tetrax tetrax
ATATATATATATATATGTTTATACACACAGTAAAAACAAATATCAGAATTTCTGTTTTAATTCTAGTAAGAAACCAAAAGTTTCCTTTGGAATTCTGCAGAGACCACATCACATGCTCTAACAGGGTTGTTTGTAATCAAGCAACATATCAAAGTACCTCAACATCAGACACAGGAGTAAGCAGCCTTAAATGTATTCCAGCAGCAACCACTTGCTATTCTGAACATGTGCAGCACGCTTAAGGAAAACAGAACAAGTCAGGAAGAGAGAAACTTTTATCTCAAAGTTTTTCTACTACTACTTCTAAATGATGAACTGCCAGGTGAAAATAACCTCTCCAGCCTTCTTTCTTTGTAAGGCTGTATGTAGGTCTTAAATGTTACTGCATCATATAATGAGTGCACTGAAGACAAAACTGCAGAGCTTCGTTGCCTGAATGATCAGCTTTTAAGGAAAAAGCTTTCTGGAACTTAAGAGATGCTATGAACTATTATTAAAAGCAACAACAGTGGTGGACAATAACTGAAAACTGACCACTTGACTCAGTGACAGCACATCTTTTAGAAAATTATACAAAAGTTGAATAGCTAACATTGTGTAAAACCAAGCATAGCTACTTAACAGAAAGAATGATTGCTAAGGGCTCCATGTAAAAATCACATTTACAAACGTCACCTAGATGTTCTGCTCCAAGGATCTGAATAACTGGAAAACAGTGTGAAGACTACCTATGCATGTTTTGTACCGAATTCAAAAGAGCATTTTGAAGACAGAGTGACTGACATTCACTCTTTCCAGGAAAGAAGACATCCCACTTCATAAGTTCCAAAAGCCAAAAAACCCTCCAGCAGGAGTTAGAATACAAATTCAGAAGTGAGTTCAGTTACATACCTATATCTATAAGAAAGTTACAGTAGTCTCTTTTGAAAGTCCTGTTTAACAATAGGCAAGAAAGAGTATGTTCAAGTGTCCTCAGTACCATTAAGATACGTGCTACACCTTTCTAGAAGCAGACTACAAAGCTAGACTTTGTGGTTTAGGTATAAACAATGTTGGAAGTGTTGTCAAAGCTGATACACAATAATAAATGAAATGGCATCAGCTTCTGCTCAAACATGTTATTGAATATATAGCTGAGAGGAGTCCTGAAAAACTCACCTCATTCAGTTTCTTTCATACCACTGGTGTGTGGGAAGTAAATACCACAGGATTAAAACATATCACCAGCTCAGAAACACTCTTCCACAATAGCCTCAAGAAAAGAGCATGGCAGGAATTTAATTTATCATAGGAATGACAAAACTAAAACAAATGAGATGCAAGATTGAGGGGTACTAAACATCGAGACCTAGGAAGAACCTCCTCACAAACAGATAAATACAGCCTTAAATGTCATGTGCAGCAATACAAAATTTTAACTTCTTTCTCTTAAAGCTTCTGGGTTTCGTGACCGCTGAAGATAGGATGAGACTCCACAATCACTAACTCTGAAAACCATCATTTCTTATGGTTAGCTTTTACTTGTGGTTTTAGATCATTATGGTTAACAAAGTATCAGTCTCTACCTATTTCTTAACAGATTTTTTTTTTTTTGTGTAAAGACAACTATTCTCTCTGTGCAGCTTGCATCGACTTAAAGGGGGCGGAGGGGGAAAGGAAATCCATTCTATGTTATATGGTGAAATTCACCTAATAAAATCTTGTACTATTTCCAGAACTTCAACAGCTCTATAACTGTTCACCAAACAGCATTTACTGATCGTCCTGAATTCTCTTTCTTTTGCACTTCAAGCCAATAACAAGGCAGATTTAAAAAAAAAAAAACAACAAACCAAAAACAAACAACAAAACAAAGCACAAATCCAAAAAACCAAAAGAAACAAAACCACTATATACAGAGAAAACAACATATTCTGACCAGAAGGGTGAAACCTGAACACACCCAGCCTCATTAGAACAGCCCAACAGTAATAGTTGGGCATTATAAACCAGGAAAATTTGCTTTGCAATACTAGTGGCATTCTCCAGCCAAATTCACAAGACTCTCATAAGCTACTCAAGATTTCCACAACAGAAATATTTCAAAGTTCCTAAAAGAACTAAAGTATTCATGATTAATAACCATTATTGAGTAGTGCCATTTTTTCCTGTATTTACAAACCTAGTTTCTAGAAATGTATTGGTTTATTGTATGTAATGAAGACTGTCTGGAAAAACTATGACTTCTGTATAAACAATTGCCTTGTGATTCATTGCATGTGAACATGAACGTTGGTCCATTTAGGCAAGGTTTAATAAAAATCAACCCACACAAAAAGCAAAGACTAAATATTACCATGTGTATGCAAGCATTCATTTCCTACTTAGAGTGTGAAGATAAGGAAAAAGGCTCCATGGACTCAAAATATCTCATCAGGTTACCAAAGAACCCAAGAGATCTACTTGGATTACCAAGTGTGGCAAAGCAGGGAAAAAAGCCCACCTGCTTATGCCAAGTAGTACAGATATAGCCTGGATGGCTACAGCAATAGTAGACTAAATTGATAAAGCTCATGCCAATTTACAGAACTTCAAACTTTTCTTAAAATAATATTTTTATCTGAATTTTTATTCTGATTATTCAGAAAAAACCAAGAGCTATGGCCCGAGGAACGGGTATGAGATCTGTGTGATGAAGCTATTCAGGAGCTGGATGCACAAACCTGCAGAAAAGCACATAGGCTGCAGAAGGATGCCTGGGCACCCACAGGCTACTACAAAACTGGTACCTGGCAAAAGGAGGAGAAAGCATGCAGAAAAATCCCAGTATCCTGAAAGTGAGATACAAAGCTGCTGGGAAAGAGAAGAGGCAGACTCTCCACCCTCAGGTATCTATGGGAGGACAGAGGCAGTGCAGCCTTCTCCACATTAATTAGTGATCATAGTGCACTCCATGAAACACTGAAGTAGTCCTTGATAATCATGAATTTACTAGGCATACTTCACAAAAAAGGACTTTTAAGAGAAGAAAACCCACAAAAAACAAAGAGCCACAACAAAACCCCACCAAAAAAAAGCCCAGTATACAGATCTATTCGCAAAGATATTCTCAGATTATTTTGTAGTAATGATTCACACTAAATCATATCAGCCCCTCCCCAAAAAGAAGAGTTATAAAGCACAAAATTAGAATCCCTAACTTAAAACTCCAATTCACACCGATATCACAGCAGGATTAAAATGCAAGTATCCCTTACACCCCACATGCCCCTAATTCAGGTGATTCATGGTATAAAACCTAACATCAACTCTGAAACACCCAGCAGTTTTCTTCCCCTGTATAAGATTAACAATGCTGGAAATTACTAAGCATGTAATGAATAGTAATTCCTTTTTAATCAGCGCCACAATATTTGATGCTTTCACTGAAGAACACAAGACTGTATGGAGAACTGTCAAGTAAAGGTGTAGGATTTAGTTAAATTTGCATCGAGCTTTGGTTACGTATATGTATTTATATACGAAGTGACTATATTTACATATGGAAAACTTGAAGTGCTCCATATATAGTTCATTACTAATGTTGATGTCAATGAAGTTTTCAGCCAGATAAAGTCTGTATGCATTGACACCCATGTCGGACTGTTCAACAAGTCTGTTCCTCACTACTCCACTGAGATGAACTGAAGTCACCCAACAGAAGGGCTCTGCTACATCTATGTAAGAATACATCATCCTGTCTTTACACACTCCATGCACAGAGCCAAACCAAGAAGCTCACCTGTTCTCCGAGTCTGCTAATGTCTCTGAAAAGCCATCAGAATGGACCACCATGTAGCTAGCAGCTGTTCCTTAGACATCTCTAGGTGAAAGATTTTTATCTTTTTTTTTTTTTTTTAAGGTATAGGGATGATGAACATGACAAGAAATAATCTGAAGAGTCCAAGCACAGTGGGAGGGAGCAGAATACATGGCCATGCTGAGAGACGCATCCAGCTGCTGAGCCTGCGGGAGCACCTGATGTAGACGGACAGGATGAAAGATTAGTGAAAGTGTTTCTGTGCTGGATACATTTGAGTGATGAGGGAAGTTTGCAAAAGTAAATCAGAAAAAAAAAAATACATGCTTAAAGAAGATCAAGTCTAGAGGAAAAGAAGACAAATGGAGGAATCAATTCACAGTTGACATCTCAGAGATGTGAAGAGCAAGTAGAAGGAAGAGAAAAAAAAAAAAGAGATAGAAGTCAAACTACTAAGGAAAAGTGGCATTAGGTCTAGCATGAAAAGTTATGAACAGTGAGACAGAGAAAAGGTTGCAATGAGAATGGTGAGTATCAAAATAAATAGTCTGACTTTGATACAGTAGTACAGACAAACACTAATAAGGAACAGGCTATTACCATACAATTCTCCAATTCTCCACATAATCTACATCTGATTGGGAATCATACACACCACAGCTAGGAGAGCCTAAGAAATCAGCGTGAACATTCTGAACAACAATCTAGTAAAACACAGTATCTCCTCCAGTGATTGCGATTTATAAAGTCAGATATTCAGCAGAACAAAGTGGTAAGCAGGAGCACCTCACTGGTACTTCCCTAAACTCAAACACAGCCAACTTTCCATCCTTCAGAGACCAAACGCAAACATGAATGTTGTAGGTCTCAAGTAGGGCACCGTGGAAGATAAAAATAGTTCTGCCTACAACAAACACTTGTCTCTACAGGCTCATAGCACGGCAGTTGAGAAGCACAAGGCGCGCTTTCCATTTCTTAATAGAACATCAAATCACATGCTCAGCCACTTGCAGATTAAAAGTAGCTGTCTTACAGCCGTGGAACTAGTGATACGATTAAAGGAGCACGTAAAATCCTTGTAACGATACTTGTCAGTCCAGGATTCTCCAGACACAGCTCATCCCCCAAAAAGCCACAGTGCACAACACATGGCAACATGGAAAACAGCAGAAGAGAAGAGAGTGCAAAATGCCCGTAACTAAACTAAAATATATTGTGAATATGCAAATATGTTTTATTCTGTATCGACTCTTAAGCAGGGGGAGAACATTAGAAAACTGAGCTGCAGAAGGTTTAGAGGAAATACAGGTGTTTGAAATAAAATAAATAAATAAATAAATAAATAAAAAACAAAACAAAAGCCAGCAGCTCTCTACATCTTAAATTGGAAGGACAGGCAAGAGCAAACACCAAGGAATTATTTTCTCCATGGTCTTTCTGACATGCATAACCTAATGACTGATTCATTTTTGTGAATCTTGTGCTGTCACAACAGCGGTCCAGTGAGATAAACGGGCACTCAAAACTGCAGTCACGCTTTAAGCTCACTAACAATTCTGTTATTCTCCGAGAGCTTCCATTTTATTATGGAAATTACTTATGTGTACAAGGGGAAGTCTCTCTCCTGAAGAAGATTATAGCAATACATCAAAGAGAAAACCCCAAAGAAAGCATCTGGGTGCCCAGAAGAACACAGTATGTTCTAATTCCCTTTTTAATGTGTTTTCCTGTTTCTTTTTAATGGTAGATACATACAGACAAAAGAAAGGAGTGGAAAAAAAGCACAGTGAGAAATAGCAACAAGGAGCACTGCAGGGAAAGAAAGGTTAATTACAGCACAAGAAAAGATGCCAGGCATGTGAAGAATGTCAGCAAGTAAACAAATCAATAATCTACAGTCATCATCTACATTCCTGAACTACCTTGAAAGCAAGGGTATCTGCCCTTAACATTCCTGACAACAGCAGGGATTTTCAGGGAAGGCTGCCCCCGCAGCGCTCTGCTTCTGCCAGCACCCTTGTGTCAACAGTTTATTACAAGGGAACCTTTCCAAAAGGAGTCTGTACTACCTCTTTCAACAATTTTGTTAAAACATGCTTGTAAATACCTTGGACCAGCTGAAATTAATGCTGTGATCACTGCACTTAGTGGGGAAAAAAAACAAACAAACAAAAAAACCCAAAAACAAAACCACAAAAAAAACCACAAAAAAACCAAACCAACCTCAAGGTCAGTGTCAACAAATAGCAGGAATAATGCACTAGATCCCCTCTCACCACCACCACTTCTGCTCTCTAAAACATCTGAGCCTAGCAGCTCATATAGAATAAAAGCACAGATCAATACAACCAGAAGATTTATGAGGTTTTGCAGATGTATTTCTTCACAATGGTATCAGCATACTATAAAATAAGAGTCTTACAGAGGAAACGGAAGCAGAGCAATAGAGACAAGAGGACATAAAAGTCAGGACTTCCTAACAAGTTGGGAACATTCCTTATTGCTAGTGGGGAAAAAAACGTAAAAACCAAAGAAGCTTAAAAAACAAAGAAAATAAAAGACTCCCAAAACAAGTGTACCATTAACATCAAGGATATGCCATCAAATAACATGGCACAACTGAAGTGGATCTGCAGAACAAAATGGTGGGCATTGAGGACCTTACCAACATCCACCCTACACACATTTCAGGGGGAGTTTACTTCAGACTGACTCTAGACTGGTCTTGTGAACTGAGCATCCACCAGAGGTTGGGGTAAATAGCCTGGTTTAGTTTCATGCATAAAGGAATCTAGATCAACTTGTGGTGCAAATCAAAAGATGGTGAATGGGGAACAACAGAATTCAACTCAGAAGTGTAATCCCGAGACAACGTTAACACAGAATTACATGAAGTTGTAATATGACTCTGACGCTATGTATGAAAAAGTCTTCTAAGTCCAGTATCTAACTGTCTCAAACAAACAACAAAAAATGGGATAGGATGATTCCATTTAAGCATTGTTGCTTGGACAACCACTTTTGTATACAGACATAGCAGTAATTCTCAAAAAAAATTGCTTTGCCACACAAAATAAGATGTGCAAAACCCACAGAAAATCAGCACACAGAATTATTTCTAAACTGGACTTGCTTGGCTTCACACATGCACAATATGCTTTTGCAACACTTGCTTTTGCAAATGAAGCTGATCCAATAAGATTAGGTAACTGGGGGCATCTTTTCCTGTGGCTCAAGAAATTTCTTAATGCTTAAATGAAGTATAGCAATTATAACAAGTCTGGTTTCAATGTCATTCTACTGCCAAACAGAGGGACTCCCCTCAGCTGTGCACATGTATTTCTACTTCACAATCATGTTTTAAGTAATGGATGCAATTACATTTAAAAGAGAAGAGAGAAAACCTACTGCACCTGTATGTCGTTCTTCAATCCAAGCTTGCAGATACATGAAGAGGAGTAGACCAGCTACTCCAAACATCAGAAGAGACACAAAGACTTGTCTTAGGTTCATGACCCTATCAGAGGGCTACTTTTCAGCTTTCAGAAGGACACATGGCTCACTTTTCTGAAGTTTTCAGTGTGCCTGCATCTTCTTCAGTATCCTCCCCTGAGACACCAACCTGGAATAACAAGAGAGATGGAGCCAGTTCTTACATTACATTTTTTATTTTCACCAGAGACTGTGTAAACAGCATATTATATACAAACTGGAGCTCTTACAAGCTATTCATTTCAATGCTTATATTTGTGTTCATGATCTTGATGATCTTTCCAGCTCTGGACGAGTTTCAAGCAGAAGCATTTCTCAAAGCGGCTGCAGAGATCATTCCACCTCCACACTGCTGAACATCGCTTGCTACCATAATGGAAGGAGGTGACACTCCAACCAAGATGCCTAACTGTCACACCAGTACACCACTGTCCACCAGCCATCACAGGTGAGAAGCTACAGCAGCAGATGGAGGCCCCTCTCCAGGTGGCCAGGTTGCACTCCAGTGCTGCCACCCACCCTGTGATGGGCAACCCAGCACCTCTGCCTCTGGACTGTGCGACCAAGGAAGGATGCCTCCAGTCACCCCCACAATACAACTCCTCTCCCAGTGCCTTCGCATCAGTTTACCCTACGCTTCGGGGAGTCATATGCAGAAGTTTACCCTCAAACATGAATCCAAGATGAGTTTTGTGGGGTTAGAGAATGTCAGCATAACACAGTATCAGTAACGCAGCAGAAAGGGAATTAATGGCTCATCTTTTTTCTGAACCATTTTGCAGCATGGAAGAACTTGTCAAGAACCCAGTTCTTGCCAGTAAGTTCAATGGAAATGAGATAAAATGTAAAACCTTATCAAAAAGATTATTTTCTTACACAGCAGAGGGCCCAGAAAAAGGAAGTAATTTCCCTGATACCCTGCACCTGCCAGAAGAGGGGCCATAAAATTCAGTTTATTATAACAGAACATAGAAGATACTGTGGATCATGAAAAAAAACCCCAACTCCTCAACCTGAATCAGAACACATTCACTTTGAAAGTGCATTACTAGAAGCTGAAGAGCAGCTGTTGAAAATGGCCTGCACAGCAAAAGAAAAAAAAAAAAAAGCGTTGAAATTCAACACAATGGACAGCCTTGTAAGTGAGTATCTGATAGAAATGTCTGGTAAACTACCACAAAGAATGCAAAGAAAAAAAAACTCAAGCTTGTAAAGGAAGACAGCCTACTGAAAAATATTTGAAAGAGAAATCCGTTAAAAGAACAGAGCTAAAGTACATGGGCATTCAAATAAACAGAAAAAGAAAATGCAGGCATTTAACAGTTATTCTGAAACGTAAAAGTACTGTGTGTTCCACAAGTGTGTATTTTTAAATAACTCAAGACTGTTACATTTATAATTGCTGAGTTTCTAAAAATACACATACACATAAGAGTTAGCAGGAACTCATTAAAACTAGCTGTTGAATGAACAAAGTAACAACAAAGCTGTGCTCAGAACTTTAAGAATTTTTTTTCCCACAATTCTGTGACATTAAAATTATACAGTTCTCTGTGAAGCACAAGCTTGCCTGCAGAAAATGTATATCAGAGTTTAAATATTAACCATTTTATATGTAATTGTGCTGTAGAAGACAGATAGCTAGACATTAACAGAATGCAAATGTTCTGTCTGAAGTCTTTTTGTATGAGTCACAAAGTATCTGGTTTGAACCTGGAACACGGAAGGAGGGCGAGTAGGTGCTTTACTCCATCTAGGTTTTTTTTCTGCCTTGATCCTGCAGAGATGGAATCTCCTACACGTTATACACATGTACCTGTTTGCAGCTATTGTGATGATGGACAGGTCTGGAAGGAAGCAGTGAAAACTGGGCAAAAGGAAAACGCGTGAGGAATTCTCTGCTAAATGCCTTTTTCACAGGTGTGAAAGGGGAGCCTCCTTTCAGCCAGCTTTTCTTTAGCTGTTATCGCCTGCTCCTTTTTCTACAGTGCCCTCAGCGTTCTCAGATTTGCAGTCTTCCTTATCTACCCTAAAAGGTTTACTTAGGTCTTTGCTCCCAGTCTTGGCACCTAACTTCAGTCCTGCAGCAAATGCACTGTTTGCATGTCTGCAGAAATCACTCTGCTGCTGAGGCAGAAGCTTCCCAGCATAAGCAATACATCAAGAACCATCAGTCGAAGGACCAACAAATACAAACCTCTTCTGTCTTCCCCCAGACAAAAGCTGTGTTGTTCATGTAACAGGACATCGACAGCATCTGGATTAGGAAAAAAAAAAAAAATCCAGAATAAGACATGCAAGTATGAATAAGTATCTTTGAAAGAAACAAATTAAATTGCAGGTATGAGAAAGCAGGAACCAGTTTCTTTTGGAAAAGTTGTTTTGGATTCATAACTTTTTATCTTATAATAAAAACCAAGCAATCCAGACACACATGCAGTGCATACTCGCATGTTTTCACATAACACCACTTCTGTTGTTTTATCACCTGTTTCCGTCTCTGACTACAGGCAACTGTCCTGTTTTCAGCCCTTCTTTCTGAAAAGAAGTATCCTTAGGTGGGCAAAAAAAAATGCTTTCTTGGGCCACACGGGCAATACTTTGCTTTCAGCATCTCACACCCGATCTCCATGAACATTTCCAACACGCATAGGCTGGTGCTTCTGCTCTCGCCAGCCATTTGCTCTCACCATCCCTGACTGCCCTGCCCCTGCCACCACTCCAAGGCCTCACCTACGTGCACAGCAAAGTTCAGAAAGCTAAAAACTGATCCAGAAAAAAAGGAATCAGGACCCTACTGCCACAGGAAGTGAGGAAACACTGATTTAATCAAACTACAACCCACAAAGGATCTACCCAAGGAACAGCGCCAATGTTTTTTCCCTTCAGCAATACCAGCCATCGTGTGAAACCGTGACAAACGATGGCACAGGCCACACAGCTGCCCTTGCCCAAATACCGCCACGGTTAAAATGTGCAGCACTATCTACAAGCCCTGCATCATCATGCTAGATGCACAGTCAAATCAGGAGCACTTCCAAGCAATTTAATCCTGTGAATAAGAGAACAGATGTTTTTCTGCTAGGGTAGTTTCAGTTTTAAGTGGATCAAAGTTCCTAAAAGAAAACAGCAGTTCAAGGTGCATTTTTTTTTAAACTAACAAACACACCCTAAAGCAAATTTACTCCACCATCACAGTCACTACAATTATCTCTGTATCAAGGGTTTTCATGCTGCTTGCAATTAGTTTAATTTATTTAAATTTAATTTATATGAAACTGTATTCTTTGTTTATGTGTTGGCTAAGTTTCAAGATTATTTTTAAACAAGAGTTACATTAGTTTTAATTAAGACTATTTATTTTAGAACAGGTGAGACTAAATACATCAAACCAATCCAAAATCTGAAGCTACTCTGCTACCTTGTAAGATTTTTAAAGGCTTTTCAGCTTGAAAAAGTATTTTAATTTATTTAACATAGTGATTTGTAACCTACTTATGAAAAAATGATAGTGTCATTAAAAAAAAGTCTGTGTCTACGAGTTTTCCAGCAGAACTTGAAAAATGGCTGCACAACACTGACAAATTTGCTCTTTTAGTATTAAAAAGCAATGGTCATGGTTAACACTCTCTAGCAGGAAAAATACCTGCAAATATTCTTTAATCAAGATGAATGCTCACCTGTGGCTGTGAAGGAAGAGCCAAAAAGCAATTACTTTCAACCTAAGTGTTTTTAAAAGAGATCGGCCCTACCCAGAGAGAGATTCAGCATCCCTAGTTAAGCTTTCTTTGCTGCCAGTTCTGGGCAACGTGGCTCAACTGGGTGACACTTTGACCATCCTGCTGAATAGAATGCTTGCTACAGGAAACTAATGTAGCCTAAGAAACTGCTGTGTTCCTCTCACCTATCCCAAATGAGATTCTTTCTTTAGACCAACCTCCCCCTCATCTCTTTTGGAAGTAATGACCCCAATGTCCCATCCACTTCAACTCAAGTCTTCACAGAAAATGTCATAGTGACCCACGCACCCCAAAATTTTAAGTCCTTTCAAGTATTGGAGAGAGATTACTACATATTGTTCTTATTCATCATGCAGAAACAGTTAATTTGGCAGACAAAAACACTACATGCCTTAGATTACAACATAGACCCCTTTGCAGTAAAAACTTAGAAACTTGACAAGTTTATAATCATTCACTTCTGAAGCCAAATTGTTTAACTCTGTTGTCAAATTTAAGAGTTTCAGGAATCCACATTCCACCAATGTAAAATCCTTGCATTTTTCCCCATTGTGTTTTGGGTTCTGTTGAAAGAAGCACATTCCTGTACAAGGCCAACAAAAGCAACAGAAATAGCACAGCCACTCAAAAATGGGGAAGAGTGCATCTCCTGCTTTTTGGCATGATTCCTCACTTCAGTACCTCAACCACATTTCTCTTCCTGGCAAGCAAATACACCTGTGGCTGAGGAGAGGCACCTCCTGCACTCAGGTACCATTCCTGGCTGCTTCTTATTCCAAACCACACAAAACCAATGGCATTTGGTTGCAGGATGTTTGGCTAACTTCAGATTTCCTCACCACTATTATCCTCACCATCACCTAGTTCCAAAATCAAAAACCTACAAAAGCAAAATATTAGATTGTCTCAAACTATTTAGAAACTGTTTTTTTTTAATTTCTCTTCAGCTTTTTTTTTGTCACCTGAAAAAAAAAAAAAAAGATGATCAAGGTGAGTGGTTAGCCCTCAGAATACTGATGAAAAAAAACAGATGGTTTTTATAACGGTCAAAGCATTCATATTACTGTGGGTTACCACAAATTCCCACCCACTCAGCATCTCCTTAGACAAAATGGAATTAATGAAAGCAAAATGAGAAAAGGGGCACAGAAGGCTACTGCAACTCCATATACGTTTTTTTCTTCCTTCCTTACCCAGGAAGCAATACATTTTCTGATGCCTCCACTGGAGTATCGCAGCAAGAAAATTTTGCACCGAGGAATGTTCTGCTGGATGCTGGCCCAGGCTACTTTCAGCTCAGTCATCGGAAGGAGGTAAGGATATCTTCTCACTTCAATGCTCCCCCTCCTCCCTCACTTCTCATCTGTGAGCTTGTGTCCTACTTCACGGATAGGTGATCCTCCAGGATCACCTTTCTACGTTCCACGTCTCAACTTTCTAGCTTCACAACAACTAGTGCAAGGCACAGCTCCTCATATTAGGCAGTGCTACTCTTCATTCTGGTTTATTCCAATGGTTTCTAGGAATAAATATACAATATTCGCTATTTTCTCTCTCCAGCATGTAAGCCAAGTATTACGGTTGGGTTAAGTCAAAGTCCGTACAGAAATTTGGATTAAGTATATAACCAGATCAAGATAACCAACCTCAGTGCTGCTGAGCAAAAAAACCCACCCAAACCGCAATTCCAATGATGTAGCCCTTCTGTCCATAGGAATCTACTGCTGGGGCTGCGGGGAAGAGTTAACGATCTGGCAGGACTCACTATAGGGGCTGACTATAGGGCAGCACAGTGATGAGTTTCTCTCTCAACCTATGACAGACAGTATTTTACTACCTGGTGTCAAAGAAGGAGATGCCCAGCATCCAGACCCACTGGCACATCAGTCCTGCTGACACCTCAGCAACTCCTTCACCTGAACAGTCGCTTATACAAAGGTTGTGTTGAAGTGTGACTGAAGACACCATCTGGCCTGCACAACTTTTATCACTGGCAATAACAGAAGATTACTACCTACCAACTTTGCAAATCAAGTTCAGAGAATTTTGTTAGAGTTCTGCAAGACAAAAATAATGAAATATTTTGTATGAAATACATAGGGACTTCTTTTCAAAGGAGAGCTGTTTAAACACAGTGAGCATCCTTCCCTCACCCACTGAAAAACCTGAAACGATAAAGCTCCCTTAAAAAAATAGAGCTTAAAAATTTTAAATTTCAAGAGCAGTCAGGAAATTCTGAACATCAAGATCTCCAAAGCAACTTCCCACCCAGCCAAGTTGCACATATTTAACATTTTTCTACTTCACTCTCCCTTGTTACATAGCAGACCACAATGTTGTTACGGCAATTATGTTTTGTTATTAATGCACTTTATAGCATACAACATCCTATACAAAATTAATAGCATGGCAAAGAAAATACGTTTTCCATTTGATTTGGACATTTTTATCTATTAAAGTCACTAGCTCCTCATTATTCTCTCAATATATTTCCAAAGAAAAAATTCCTCTTAATGAAGCAATGGATGTAAACGAGATTCATTTTACTAGTGACGCATATATTGGTTTCTGATACCATTAAATCTTTCCACAGGAATTGTGCCAGGTGACTGAAAGCACTCCATAGCACCTGCATTGCTTCTGAGAACACACACAAATACAACCACTTACCCTGTCCTGCTCCTCAACCATAAATCCTATTGAACTTCAGATCGTATTAGTTTAATCCACCCAGCAACCCTCAGCCACTTCTAGGTTAATTTAAAGCTGTAGTTCTAATATTTATTCTTTATAAGAAAACAAACAAAAGTTATGTTTGTGTTAACAACTGATAAAGGCAAAGTTGTCCTACCCATGAGTACATAAGCTAACACATCAGCCTCATGAAAAGTTTTGCTTGCTTAAAGAAAACAGAGAAGGCAGTCCAGTACTGGAAGTGTCGGGTTTGGATCTTCACCAGTTCACCAGAATATTCAATACCAAGGGTTTCATTATACATCAACAGGACATCTTGCTTCAAAAAGGAAAAAGCATTATTATTCTTCTTAACAGTTCCCAGTTAGGACTGGGAGACCCTATCGTCCCGCAGCAGACAAGGACAGGTTCAGCATGCTTAGCGCTTACCTGGACGAAGCGTGTCCTGAAGTCAGCGAGCAGTCCCGTGGAAGTCACCTGGGTTTTGGGAAGCAGAACAGAAACAGGAATCACGAGACAACAACCTGATGGCTCTCAGTCTTCTAGAAGGAGCGGAGGTGGACTTTCTTCCCCCTCTTAGGATGGGGGAAGATTAGCAAAAGGTCTGTGTCAGAGCAAGACCTCACCTGTTTTTTTAAGCTGGAGAAATTACACTATCTTGTTTATTGACTGCAGTGAACCGAGGTGCTATCGGCATGCCAAGTAGACTTGCAGTCTGCCCCAGTCATTCACCCCGCCGCTCGAAAACGCACCGGCAACAGGAGCCGATTTATTTTAATTTTTTATTTTTTTTTTTTTAATCCTGGAGACGTGCCCAATGCCTGTTGTGTGGCAATCGGCGGGTGGGGGGGGGTACTGTGAGGAGTCAACAGAAAAGT
>WHYT01015868.1:34355-64933 GCA_009806455.1 Tetrax tetrax
AGGGGCCGATTTTTTTTTTTTTTTTTTTTTTTTTTTTTTAATCCTGGAGACGTGCCCAATGCCTGTTGTGTGGCAATCGGCGGGTGGGGGGGGGTACTGTGAGGAGTCAACAGAAAAGTTGGTCCCCTCTGGGGAGCCCTGCACGGGGGGCTCAGCGCTCCCCTCAACTTCTGAGCCCCCCCGCTCCCCCCCATCAGCAGAGACGACCCTCGGCAGCCGAGCTCGGGGGCTGGGAGCCCTTTGCCGCGGCCGCGCTGGGGCGGCGCGGAACGGAGGAAGCGGGGTCTGGCCCCGGGCCCAGCCCCGTCTCCTCGGGGCGCTCCGCCGCCCACCTACCGCCTCCCCCGCCGCGCCGCTTCCGCCCGCTCCTCCCGCCGGTGAAACTCCCGGAGCTAGGCGGTGACGGGGAGGAAATCCCGCAGCAAACCCACCCACGGGTGGGGGCCGCCGCCGCCGCAACCCCTTACCTGCCCACCGCTCCCATGAGGCTCCCACATGCAAACTTTCACCGCAAAACTTTAGGACCGGGCCGGTCGAGGAGGGAGGGGCCGACGCCTAAACGGGACACCCGTCCCCCTCCGCAACCACCCACGCAGTGCCGGGCGAGTGGGTCCTCGCAGGAGCAAGGGCGTGCAGCCCTTCCTCGCCCGCCCCGCCGGTGTCGTTGCGGGGGGAGCCCTGCTCCCCTCCCGGCTCTTGGGGCTGAGCTCTGCTGGCAGGTTTTGTTTGCGGTTACACATCCAGAGACAGGCTCGCCCGGCGCTAGCAAACAAAGGTATCCAGGCTGCCAGGTGGAGAGGCGAGTCGTAGCTGTCATCAGCTGCTACAACCGGTAGCGTCGAAAACTTTATTGCCGTCTGTGGGAAACGGGGTGACAGCGAAAAATATTTAATTAGCGCTTATGAGCACTTCCTGTGTGCCTTGTGAACATGAGCAGCTTATTGTGACAATAGACCAGCCATGGAGATAAATGACATTATCTTACTTTAATGGGCACATTGCTTCACTTACGTTTCTTCAAGGGAGCCCTTTTTGCTAAGACGGGGTAAGCACAGAGGAGTCCTGACTTTGCAGAGCCGTGCTCAAACCGCTTCTATCCGTCTCTCTTCCCCTTAGGCACTTCGCAGCAGTGCTACGTCACTAGAATTACCACAGCTCTACTTCTGTAATGCTCCCTGAGTCGCTGCCCCATCGTTCACTTAGGGATAAGGCCTTTCTTGGAATAACAGTGATATAACGCTCCATGTTTGTGCATCTTTTACGCTAACAGGTCTCAAATCATCTCACACACCATTACAACCAGCACACGGGGATCCCTTCTACAACCAGCAAAGCGCAACCACTTTCGACATGAAGCTGAACATCGCCAACCAGCTCAAGACAGTGTTTCAGAGCAGGCAGCAGAGAGCTAAGTGCTGCTCTGATTTCCAGGGCAGGTTAACTAAGCAGAGCTTAGACATTGGGGATAACTGGTGTTCATTGAAAAGGGTTCGAGGATCCACAGCAGCCATAGGCAGCCAAGACCTGTGCACTGGGATATTCCTTATGGATTTCCAATCCAAGCACTAAGCCATCCTGCTCCTGCTAAGTTTGGGTTATGTGAGTACACATAACATCACAGTGGTGCTATACATTTTCTCTCTTTTATCTCACTTTAGGATCTCCCTCATCACAGTGTGTTACAGAGGCCAGCAGCTCAGAGCAGGCCCAGGGAGCAAAGATTTTTCCTTCTTTACCATTAGAGCCAACCATGGATACACTTTTAAAGTTCTCGTGAGGAAAGACTATCCCTCACACCTGTAGTTTGTCTGGCTCCCTAGTAGAAATAAAAGGGGAGGAAGGAGGCAGCGAAATAGGTTTAACAGCAGAATATGCTGGTTGCTTACTATTTTACAAGAGTTCAGCACGTTTTCCCTCTCAGACAACCTGGCAGGCATGTGATATTGTGATAACCATATGCCCTAATAAAAAAAAAAAAAAGCAACCTCGGGTTTATATTACTGATCTATGAGTCCACCATGGCCAATAAGATTTTACACAGAAACAACATGCCTACTGAATTTTAGTTTCCTGAGGTAACATGCTTGGAAGACTGAATGAAGGTCACTGAAGCTTCTAATAAGGGTATACAGATTAACCTTCTGAGTGTTGTAGATTTAATTTCACTCAATAAGTACATGCTGCAAACATATTTCTTCAGATTGATCTACTCAGGCTGTACTCATCAACTGATTAAAGTTATATATAACAATGAAAAGATCAAATGTCTTGGGGTTGGTTTTTTTTTTTCAGTAAAAGGAATAAATTAATTGCTTTGGGATAAAGCCAAGTCTTGGTTTACAACTTAATAAAAAAACTGCCATGCATTTAGCTTGTATAATACTTATTCCATGACAGGTTCTTCCAGTGCAGAGGACATATTCCAGCTATGGGTTTAAGAATCTTTACAAGATTAAAAATTCAACATGCAGGTGAAATTAGACACTGGATTAAGAAGCTCATCAGCTACGTAAATGTAATCAGCACCTTCTGAAGCCTGACATGTAGCAAAAAAGAAACGAATTACGAAAGGGTGGCGGCAGTCTGTCTGTGTCAGCGGGGTGGATATGGAGCCAGCGCCTGCATCACAGAAACCCTATTCTTGGCAAGTTTCTGCATGTTTCCTATGACTTCTAGTAGACAAGCAGCTCGTTGGTTAAAGTAGCAGAGTCATCTTCTGAGAATGGTGAGGCAGCGGCAGGGTTGTAATGCCTCCTCAGAGTAACAGTAGGGAGTGCAGGTAGGGAAGAAAGACAACTGAAACCTAGCAAAAATTACAGGTCAATTTGCTGAACTAAAACCACCTTCACTCCACAGTAAGACCAAGATAGGCTCTTTAAGCACGTTTTCTGCGTAGATTTTCGGCTTGGCTTAGCAGCAGCAGCCATGGAAGAAAGTGTGGTGTGGAGGGTAGGTCACAGTTCGCCACATTCACGCCTGCTTCTCTGTGGACTGCTAGCACAGAATGTGTGAGCCCCCTCAATCCCCTGTCCATGGGGGCTCGGGACTGTTCCCTGACGAGAGGTGGGACAGAAACAGTGTGTGCCATTACTGTGAGCTGTTCAGAAACCTGTCACTCTTGTTGAACTTTCCACACAGCCCAGGTTTCTGCTTGACATTTTTTGAAGTTTTTGTTGAAGCTGGCTCAGCCACCTACACAGATACACACAGTTCAAGGAGTCAGAAGTCAGGATTTTTATGTTTAAAGAAAAACTCCATATAAAAACTATGACTCAAGTAGTAGCTGTGGTAAAATTGTGCCTGTTTGGCCTGCTCCTTTTCCAAAGAAGAAAGGTTAGACTTTCAGAGAGTTTTTTAGTTTAGGCAAATTCATTCCAAGTGCCATTATACTTTACTGCAGTGAATTTCGGGATGGGCCACGCTGGCATGGTTTCAGTGCTTTCTGTTGTATATCAATATAGAAACAATTAGACAAACTTTTGGTGATTAAAAGCATTTTATCGTTATGAAGGTGTCTTTTGCTCTAGGGCATAAACCATTCAGCAAGTAGTTTCATTTTATTTCCTTGAGCTTTTTTAATTTTCAGCTAATTAGCTAGAAATATACCACCTACAACATGCTCCTTTTCTCAGTTAGAAGGCTAAAATTTGCCTCTGCTAAGCATTGCTATGGGGCATTTGCTTGTTTCTTTAAAAAAAATTGCTAGGAACTTATAGAATTCATTCGCTCAGTAACTGACATGCTGGGGTAATTATCAAAGCCTTTTTAAGCAAGTTGCGTGCTCATTCAAAAATATTAGGCAATTCAAAGTGTCTGTTGTTCTTCAGCTCTTACAAAGTTTCATTTTTAAGGAGTCTCTAAAAACAAACCCAAGTTCTCTTAAACATTTCAACGAGTTAACTGTGAAGCTATTTTATTGTAATGGGCTCCTGTCTCAAAAGACAGCCAAAAGAAAACAGTAGCTGCAATATTTTTTTTTTCTGAAGGTTACTGCGTTATCTTACTCCAGTTCTAAAATGTTCTTCAAATGGCAGCTACTACCCTGTCAAGTGCAGAGAGGCTGGAAAATGCCTCAGGATGTCCTGAAAATTGATTTTCTGAAGAAGTGAATTCATTCTATATTTAAAATGCTGGTGAGGGCTTCCAGCCACAGGTGTAAACGGGAAGGTTGAGATTTCACTCCCCTTCTCTTACTCTCTCCGCCATAGCACTGGGTGAGCCAGGTGTATGTATGGTCTCATGCTATTATATGATACATTTACGTCTTAGATTGAAGTATTTCCAGTTTTGCAGGCTCCATATGTGGAAGTTTTCAAGATAAGACAGGATAAAGCCTGGAAAAACCTGGCCTGACACTGCGGCTGACCCAGTCACGTGCTGGAGTTTGGACGACAGGCTTCCTGTGATCCCATCCTATGTGAGTTGTCCTATCCTGTCTTCCTGGATAGCCCATCTAAAAATCAGAAGATTACACTTTCACCAAAAATGTCTCATCTCACTCAAAAAATGAGATTTGAAGACTGCTACCCTACCACAGAATCACAGACCACAAATGAACGAACAAGGTCCTCAACTAGCATCAGAAACCTTTCAGTTGAAATGCAGTTTGTAAAGCAAGGAGGAAGTTCCTCTGAAAGCGTTCATCACTTTCATGAGAAAATTCCAAAAGAGCTCTATTTTTCCAGGCCTTTTGAACAGTGTTTGTAAAAGCTATTTAACATTGTAATTTCTAGTTCATCTGGTTGTAGAGAAGGAGAAACATTTATCTTTGTTCTGCCAAATAATGCTTTATTATGGTACCTCCTGGAAAATAATAGCCTATTGTACTAGAGTGCCTAGCTAGGAGACAGTTTCTTTGGTGTTTCAGTTACCAGTATCATAGCGTTCAGCCCAAAATTTCTTAACTGTTTGATTTAAATGCTTTAGAGGCATTCATAAAGATCTTGAAGGATATGTTCCTCATGCTTGTCTTTCAGTTTTGACTGAAGGGACATTAGCAGATCATCTCCATCCCTACTGTGGAGACTGTATTTCTCAGCTATGACTCACTGCTCTTAGGCATTACACAAACTGAAAAAAAAAAACCACCAAAACCCCTCTTAAAACAATTTGACTACTAAATGTCAGAGAAGTTAAATCTGAATATTGTGCTTTGGTGTCTACGCATCCCCTGAATGTGAGATGAACAAAAATCTCTTACTCCCAACAGCATTTTTGATAGTGGAAGGTTCTGCACTGATTCAACATCTGTTGACAAGCTGTCTATGTAAATCGACAGAGAAACGAACTGATATGTGAAACTGAGTGTGCCTCCAAAATGATTCACAATCCGTTGAAACAAGACACCATACCATTAAACATGTAATTCCAGTGTTCTGGTTCCTCTTCCATCCTAAAATACCTGGAATAAAAAGCAGAAATACGGTGACATGACAGTTTGGCAGCTGCCCTGAAGCACAGACAAAGGAGTATTGAAAGAAATGAAACAGTAGAGATTTCTCTTAGCTAATGTCAGCGTTGTACTACATGATGAATGTTTGCTTTGCTTATTAGGACCAATGGACATATTTTGAACCCATTCTGACAGCCTGGATTCAAACATTGAGCAAATTATGATATTATGGTATTCATATGTAGCAGAGAAAAAAAAAAAAGTTATGGAGAAATTCCAGGGCAAATGAGAGTGGAAAATAAAGACTAAGCAGACTGAAAACCAGACACTGTATAGTAGGAAAGAGACAGAAAGAGAACTACAGATTAAAAAAAAAACAACCCCAAAACTAATGTGAGCATTAGTTCCAAGTGTTTGGTCATGGTGTAATGGTTCACACAGGGCCAAGTGTCAGTACTGTCTGATGCCTTTGCACCTCCACAAGGTATTGTTACAGGGGCCATCTAAGGAAAACGTGGTCAAATGTTCTATACTGGATGTAAGATGAATGCTGACTAGCTTAAGACTTGGAAGCAATTTCACTGCTCATCACACACTTCCCTTTAGCTAGAAGTTGGGATACATATAAAACAAAAGATAGCTTTTGAGGGGGCATAACCAAGAGGGGCCTGTTATTGCCTGTTTTCTGCCAAAAATACTCTCACAGATGGTTTTTTAGATGAAGATATTGCACTGAGACAAAGATGATTGCTCTGGTGGGCCATCTTCTTTTAGCTGTAAACTTTTAGTCTAATTACTATGCTAGTATAGCTAGATCTGTTGGCAGTATTTGATGGAGTTGACCATCATGTGGTGCTGTTTTGCATGAGATCTAGTAGGGCAGATAAAGCTGCACATCTCATTCTATTATCTCTCCTCCTAGCTGGACCACTGTTTGAAATTATGTGTGCTCCTGGTTCTGGGAACATCCTCACATATTAAAAGCTCTTAGTTAAGACTGGGAGACAAGATCGATTTGGGAGTCAGCAGGGTGCACAGGCAATTAAACTCTGTGTCTTCATAATAGCATAATCAAGCTTTCCAAACACTAAAGTGCATAACTTTACACACCAAAAGGAAGAGTAGCCTGGGAAAACTAAATGTGCCTGTAATGTTGGACTGTTCAAAGAGGAAGAGATCTGGTAGAACTATTTCAGGTCATGCTGGGAACTAGGCTTGGAACTATTCTGGGAACGGGGATGATGGCAGAAAGCTCTCTAACCGAGGGGATTTCCCTCCTGTCACATACCCGCAGCCATTTTTCCTGCCTTCAGGCTCCGCTGCTGCAAAATGCTGAAGAAGAAAGTGCAAGTGAATGCCATAATGGAGCCCCAGGATCATAAAATCCTAACACATCTCACGGATTTCCTGCTAATTTTCCTTGGCTGAGCTCAGCTCAGGTGTATATAACCCATGCTCTCCAGGATTTGGATTACTTTCTCTCTAGTAATTAGGTTTCTCAGGAAGATTTTTCTTTATTTTTAGGAAACTTTTCCTCATAACCAAAGGAGTTTTCCCTCATTGATTTCATGCCCTTTTCTTCTTCTTCTTTTCCCAAAGGACACAGAATAGCTCATTGCCTTCTTTGTGGTGACCTGTTACATGGTAAATCGTTGCTTCCTACTAAGGCAACTGTGACCCAGAGCAGATTGTTTCTTTAATAGGAAGCAATCATCCCTTACCCTGTGTTTAAATTCTGCAATGAATTTATCTCACTCATGAATTCAGTGTAGGTCACCTTTTTCTGTCTCTGTCTCATTGTAACTGGCTGAACAAAGGTGGTTTTCTCAAGGATGCTTTAAATGACCCATTTTCTTGGCTGAGGTTTTCTTTAGGTTTGTGACTACCTTTTCCAGATGGTATCACAATTTTCCATCTCTCTGTCTTTGGAATCAAATTTAAGAATGCTTGATAAGTAACTTGGGACAGATTATGAACTTCCACAAATGCACTTATGCAGTGCTTTCTCTGCTAGAGACTGTTATCCCACATCTGGAGAGGGGAATATGATCTATTCCCCTATCTATGAGAGTTCTAAAATAATTTTAGTGTTCATCTTTATGTAGGAAAACATCTATGTGTGCAATGAGGCATTTGCTAAAAACCAGTGGAACTGTAGCATATTCTCAAGTGCCTTCCCTAGTACACACCTGATCTGGGCTTCACAAATGGAATTATTTTTTATACTTATTTTTCAGTTTTTTTTTTTTTTTAAATGTGTGCTTGGGAATTTAAACAAGTTTTGGAAATTGAAAAGCTTAAATATTTTTGTTGTTTTGTAATTTTGGGGATTATCCTAATTACTATGGGAAAACAGCTAAAGAATAAATGAAGCAGCCTGTTTCTTTTGTTTGCTTTGCAAATAATTGCTCTACTTTGTAATTACCCCTTTAAAGCTAAATGCTTAGGTACAAAATATATTGTTTAGGAAAGCTTTACAGTCATCATGGCAAATATTTGACAGTACTTGTACAACTAAAGCACAGATAAAACAGTTTATTGTGTTGTTTATAAAATGCAAAGTTCTTGGTCAGTAGAGATTTACGTTTTTTAATTTGAATGTTTGAAAGGACAAGAAACTGCAAGAAATGTAGGCCCCGCACACACTTAGCATCCTTAACCTAACATTTGTGGGTTGTCATTGACCATATTTTCTAACTGCAGCTCTCTTCTTAAACTATGTTTTGATCATATATGTTGAGGTCAACAACTACTAAAGTCTAGACACAGGCATGATGTTATATACTCTTTTGATTTATAAATATAACTGTATGTTCCTTTGTTTCAAATTTGCAGGTCATCTAAAAAGAGCTGTGGTTATGAAACTGATTGAAATTTCCAGCGGTGAATTAGAGTGGCAGGAATTTTTGTTTATTTTCCTTAATCTCTTTCACAGACATCTAACTGGTGTTAGGTACAGAGTTGCTCCTTGTGTCAGTATAATAACACTGACTGCCAAGCTCTGTTTTGAAAAGCTAATAAATTGAAATAGTCAGGATTTTCAGGATTGCTTGCTGTTAAAAAATCCCATATGTTAGGCAGCTCACAGGGAAGCCATTGTTAGCAAATCCGATTGACACTCTGCTCTCAGAGGTCCATGCATCACACAGAACCAAATACATTCTCTCACTGCGGTTCGGATTTATTAACCTAGAAGTCCTGAGCTCCACAACATGAAACTCGGCTCCTATTGTGTCTGCAGCCTGGGCCATTCCAGAGTTTTGTCCTGTGGTTGCTCTTCTCACACCCCAGGACCTGCAGAAGATTACTGCCACATCCTTTCTTCCAGGTCGAGTAACGAGCCAGCTGATAGCTGCCAGCTATGAAACAACAGATTTTATGGAGGACTGCCCCAAAACCATCAGCAGGGACTAACAAGATGGAAAAATTCAGGCTCCCACGGAATCACCAGTCTTACTTTCACCAACTGCCAGTTTACATGACGGAGAGGGAGGGAGGGGGAGAGGAGAGAAGTTTTACTAAAGGAATGAAGCAATATTTAGCAAATGAGATAGTGGACAGTTTGTCTTCAGATCACCTTTTCTTTCCAAGTGTCTGCAAACATGCTTTTAGAGTATTTTTTAAATATAAAGGCAAGGTATCCTTATAGAAGGTGAATAAGTTAGCAGCATTTACTCAGTTCTCTTTGTCCCCAACAAGTGTATGTGTGCATAGTGCTGTAATACTATTCTGGGCTGCAGGCTATAAATACCATTTCCATTCTGCCGCCCTACCAGCAAAATGGGGTCTCTCATTTAGCTACATCAGATCATGGTTTGCGATTGATGGATCAACTTCAAATAGAATGTATGAAATTCACCTTATGACATAAATGTATCTTGTATTCAGCACCTGCCCTCATTATGCTGCATTCTCTACCAGCTGCCTGTAAAGATTACATTATATAGAAAAAGAGGCTTCTAAGCCATCAAAGAGGACTGCTTAAAGCAGATGATGGTAGCATGAAACCTGGTCATTTTCAATAAATGAGTTAGAACACCTTTCAGGTATTACATTTGCCCCTGAGCATCGTTTTTCATTTCTGCATTGTTACAATCGTGCTTTCTGCTTCAGTGAGGTCTTTTTTTCCCCTGTCCTAGTGTTAGAAAGCCAGAACCACCACCATTACCTCTGTCAACACCACCACCAAAAGATGGGATAATTTGACAGGAAAAGCTGCAATATCAACTACATGCAATTTAATATCTTGAGGTGTACAGATAATTCTCCATTCTCTTTTAATGCATAGGAGCTTTGGGTGTATGGGTAGGTTGAATATTCAGACACAATGGCTTTCTTTTGGTCAACAGACTCACAAAGATTGCTTCATTTATTTCAAAGCTATATTCATTTTGTAACACAAAATTTTCCTCTAAACGAGGTAATGAAATATCTTGTATTCCAGGAATGCACACTTTTTCATTTGAGATTATATTAATCACCGATCAGAGCAGGTCAACAAATTTCACATTTCTGATTTCCACTGTATACAGCGTGTAAATCAGTGTAAATATTTGCAAGTATTTACACTGCTCTTGCAAAACCTATGGGGAACACACATCACAGCAGAAATAGCAGTTTACGGTGCTGGGAGATTCACATCCTGTTGCCAACTAACAGCTTCTAATGGGCACAGGCAATGCATTTTGTTCTGGTGTGTCCTTATTCTCCTCCATGAGCATGAGTAACTGTCATGTTAATGCTGCCAAAAACTTTGGGTTGAGCATCCTGAAGGTAATGGTGGTTGTGGCTCACTCTCATCACCCAAGCCAGCACCTTCCTCTATATTCATAAAGGCTAAGTCACATTATTTCCACAAAAAGTCTGACAGCCACTGCTATTCCTTGCTTCTTCCCCTTCGAGCACATCTAGATCTTTATCTGTTTCTTCCAGGACTGTTTCTCAGAGAGGGTGTAAGTCTGAGTGATGCTATGATTAGTTGGAAATTCCCTTTATCTCTTGTCAGTCCCTTGCTCCAGCAGCAAAAGAGCAGCTCCTCAGGCTTTTTCCGACGAGACAGTGGCCAGCCAGGAAACTGGTGCAAAAAGCCTACAGCTTCCTGCTGCATATAGCAATCAAATGCTATGTGCTTGGAGAAACTTCAAGGGAAAAGGTATTTTATCCGTAAATAACTAACCCTGCGTTTAGCCGTAAATCTGCAGGGACTCTTCTGAGGCTGGTGGTGCAGCGGTAGAGTTACCTCGTTTAGCAGAGCCCTTCGCAAGAAACGGGTGCATGCTCAGGAGAACAGCGGCTCTATCCGAAGGTCAAGGTAAATATAAATATTTCAGGAGCTTAAGGAAGAAAATTAGTGTGTGAACATGAAAACCTGAGGAAGGAATGAAGAAATTAATTATCAGACCAAGGGAAAAACAAAGAATCATGAAGAAAAACAATTAGCAGTTGAAAATACTCTTGAGTCCAGTAACCTTGGAGAATGCATTGAGCTAGTCATGGTGGTTGCTGTCACTTAAGGCAATTATTGGATATCATATAAACCTTTTTTCAAACCAAGACAGAATTGTTTATGTTTTAGGAAGCAGCCATCAATAGTGAAATTAAATATCTGAATGAATGCAGGAACACGTTCTAATAAAACGTGAAGGAAGTGATCAGGAAAGATTATCAGTCTTGTCAGCCTGATATTTAGCAGTGGTAAAAAAAGAAAGCCTGGTGCCAATGTACTTTCTTTTTTGCAAGCTGAGCCTATCTAGCATAATACTAAATGGCAGACTCATAAAGAGTTTAAGAGCTTCTCTGCAGGATGGAGCTGAAGACACGCACAAAACCGAGATTTATACTAGATTATTAGAATGGTTTTCTCTTAATGCCAAACCAGGGCATCCCAGGATCAGCAATAACTTCCCATGATTGCACAGACCAGCCTCTAGTCAGGCAGTTGACCTGAATAGGAGTTTGATGAGTTCCGAAGAAGTGAGGCTTTATATTTTGGCCTAAAGGAAAGTGAGACTTGACCAGCCCAGGACAGAAACGCAGGACCCACTTGCAACCCACTGATCTCTTTTTCCCTGTCCCCAGGGAACAAAAGAATGAGGACGGCACCCAGCTACAAAATGTTGTCTCAGTCTGGAGGTGCCCGATACAAATCCCCATGCAGGCAGCTGAAAAGGAGGTCACTGCTTGCAATCACAAGCTTACACTGTACGCTGGATACAAATAACACCCAGCGACAGAGTACGGCCTCTGCCTGCTACTGTAGCTCAACAGATGGAGTAGCTGCTAAGCTTAGCTTGTGAGATTGAGAAATAGATTTTTTTTTGTTTGTTTTGTAAGCAAGACTGTGTGCAGATGAACTGAGGATCGCCTACAGATCACAGAAATAAAATCTATTACTTAGCATTTTTTTAGGTCAACCTGCTGCATGTCACTCTCTTCTCTCATCTGTTCCCTGCTTATTTTATTCCAGAAAGTTGTTTGCTTGCTTTTCTCTCATACTCCAGAGCTGAACTTCAGCAGCTGAAATTGGTGAATCTTGCTCAGAAAGCCTCCTAGCATTGTTAGTGCTCATCTTTAATGAGATGGCCTAACACAGCTAGCACAGTATATTTGCACATGATCTCACTTTTTTTCCCATTTTTATTATAATTGTCAATGCTTCTCTTTGAAGAGGTGGCTCAAACCAGGTGGTAAAATACATTTGCATGTAATTTCACATTGTTTTTCTGTGCCTTTATTATAAGTGGGATTTGTATTAAAAACCAAAAATAAAACAGAGACGCTTATGTCAAGGTTTGTGGCAAAGCTTCAGTCTGAACTTCAGCAGCTGAAGCTTCAGTCTGAAGCTTTGACATAAACATCCACTCCTCAACAGATTCTCCCTGAAATCTTGGAAGCCATTTTAACAGATTCAGAAGCTGCACACTTCGTACTTGAGCATTAAAATTGCTTATCATGAGTCAATTTTCCATGATTAACGGAAAAAAAGTACGTATGGCTAGAGAGAGCTCTGTATGTGCTGTGTATAGACCCACAGAGGGAACGCAAGTGAAAGAGATAACTAATTGGTAATCTTAAAAGTATAAAACAGATTGCCTTCGGAATGTTGCCATTACAAGTTATGATTTCTGTCAAACGATATATTGATCTCTCTGTATTAAGAATCAGCAGCTTTCCCTGTTGATTGAATTCTAATTACTCACTCCATAGTTACATTGATTTTAACAGACTTCTGGACAATTTTGTACCAGGCTGGTTTCAAATTATGCTTAATGAATTCGTCATGACTATCTATATAAAAACTTCCATTCTACAACAACTTGAAAAAGAAAGAAACTGATTTTCCTTTCTTCTGCACAGGCCAAACTTGCCCTCATCTTGTACCTCACTCACCCAGAGCGGTCATCTGGCCTTAGGCTGCATTTCATGATGTCTCTGGGGAGAAAAGGCAGAAAAGAACAGTTGGTTTTGTTGAGCCCAATTTCTCTGAACCCAATGATGAGTATGTCTACAACAAACTGTGATTAGATTCATTGTACCCGTTAGTATTTTCAAACAAAAATTCAATCGATTTCTGTATATTATACCAAAATCAAGAAAATCTTCCATCTGCACTCTCCAAAATATGAATAATACAAGTTAAGGATGGAGAAGTCATATTGGTGCTGGTTATATACTTGTGTAAGGGATCTTTTAGTTTGTGTATGGGGCAAAGTCCTCCACTAACAAGCAGGTGATGTATGAAGCATAATAAAGACTAACAGCAAAAAGCTTGATTTTAGCTTTGGAAATACTTGGCCACAGCCCATGTGTGTGTGTGCATCTGTGGGAGAGAGACAGGGATTACATATATAGGTTCTGCTTGGGCACTGTGGGTCCACCTTTTTACCCTGAAGCCATGGAGCAGGGGTGATGGGCAGCAAGGTACTTGGTTCGGCCACCTGGTAGAGTTCACAAACCTCCCTGCCTGCTTCCAGGGTCACTCCCTAGATGATGAGTTCTCCTGCCTGCCCGCTGTGCATCCAAGCACAGGTATTTGCATGAATCAATACCACAGCCCAACCGCTTGACAATTAACTTGAGGGAATCCTTTTCAGCCTTGTGGTTTTATTTCCATTTACCTGGGGCAATGGCTCTCTACTCTTTTGAGTTATTGCTATATAAAGGAACATTCAATATTCAGTCAGGCTGAAAGCTGCTGATTACATTCATCAGTTTTAATAAGATATGTTATTAGATCTTATTTTCTTGAATTATCTATAGATCAAAGATACCATCAATGGCAGCCTTTAAATATTTCCAAGTCAATATTTCCACAGATGTGTTCCTTCAAAAAGACCAAGAAATGTTTTATAACTGAAGGCCCAAACCCTACTTGCAAACCTTCTTTAGGCATCATTTTCTTCACTGTGAAGTTTGTTATTTTGGGTGCAGCATGTCTGATGCTAAATGTGGTTGAAGCAGAGGGACATCTACAGGTCCAGATTGCATCTGACCTTTTCATTACTAGGATTATATCTAAACTACTGGACATAGTAGTATCTTGGAGTCCTCTTCATGCATGCATCTCCCCTGTGTTTTGAGCCCATGTCAGGGTGAGGCATGGACATGGCCCCATCTGCTCCCACCACCACCATTTCCATGGGAGGGAAGCAGGGTGTGCAGAGCCCAGCTGCGATGTGCCCCCACTGCTCTGCCCTTGACTCGCACTGGAAAGGGACCTGGCTCCTGCCCTGCGCTTGCTGCCCAAATACAATGGACTTTCACCTGCTCGCTGATGGAAGAAGTGGGACTTCAGAGTATAATTTTCAGTGTAAATGCTAGAATTGTGAGTGTGTTAGAGGAAAAAGAAAGAAATTGAAAAAAACCCAATTAATTTAAAATCAGGAAAAGATTTCACTGCACATGCCTGTTGTGCATTCAGAATCATCCACTTACCACACATACCCATTCTGGAAGTGACACACAGAAGTTTCACTGCAATGACAAGTTGTTTTCTTTTCTAATGAGGAAATGAACAATGAATTATCCTCCTTTAACTCTGCATGTAGAGAACAATTCCAGTAGGCAGGAGAGTTCTACAATTTTAGATATTATTTTCTAAATTATAAAGCTTCCTGTAGAGATGAACTTTCTTACAGTCTCTGGCACACTATCTGGTGATTACTCTGCTAAGAGTAGTAAATGATCTAAAAATACACACATCATCTTTTGAAGAAGAAAACAAATTAAGAGAGTTCTTTAAACCTGAAAGCTGAGTGGTTTGCTATTTGTTAGGATGAACACATCAAGTTAGGGTTTGCTCTGAACATCCTAACAGAAAACAATCTGCATAAATAGATGAAATTTTATCAGATAAACAATAAAAGACTCAAACAGAAAATTGTTTTTCTTTAGTTTCTATGAGGACTAAAAAGACCAAAATTACCAGGCTATTTCTTTCCCTTTAAAATCTTTTTATAGATAATGGTGAACAGATGATTCCTTCAAACTTCACTTGCAATGAATTCAAGACAAGATAATATCATCCATCTTCTTGATGAACCTCATCATCTTATCTTCAGTCTAAATCCAGGAGAAAAGCTGAACAAGCCATGCCTCTACACATCTCTTCATTTAAAAATTACAGCTGAAGGTTAGGAAATGTTTAAGGTCAAACATCTAAGCTACCATCTGGAGCTCGTTTAACAATTGCCAAGAACATCTGCCATGACTGCACGTGCCTAAACAAAACTTAGCCAACATCACCTTTTCTTTTAAGGACAAAATCCAAGAGTCATGTGAGCATAGGCTGAGATGCTTCGCTACCAGCAGTCAGAATTTAGTGCAAATTTAGTGCAGTTTGGCAACCAGTGGAGCTGTTAATAGATAAAGACAGTTTTGTAGTTCTTAACACAGTGTTCACTGTTTAAAAGTCTCATCTCACAAATAGTAGTGTCATTTACAACTTTGCAAGACACATCAAAAACATTGTGGGCAGGGAATATCGCCTGATGATGAGGACTGAAATGCAGTTGTGAGGTAGCCAAAACCAAGTCCCATTGCTGCTGTTGGAGCCGCCCCTCTGCTGTGGCTGTAAGGTGGCTTCAGCTCCCAGATTGCTGAAGGCAATAATTTTCAAAAGTGAAATATGAAAGCAGATACTTAAGAGCTAAACAAAACGTGTCCTCAGAGATGGGTATAATATTCTCTAAACTTTTATGACAAAATGGAAAGATATGAAAATCAGAGAAACACATGGCTTACAAGGTCTAATTCCTCAGATAGAGCTCCGTGTCTTTATTCATATTTTAAGATAGAGCAAATCCCACTGACTATTAATTCCTTTCTTTAGGGAAGACATTTAGAATTTTAGAAGTACTGTAGGGTTGCTATTCTTTACTCACATGTATGAATT
This sequence comes from Tetrax tetrax, assembly GCA_009806455.1. Lineage (NCBI taxonomy): Eukaryota > Metazoa > Chordata > Aves > Otidiformes > Otididae > Tetrax > Tetrax tetrax. Next base: position 50,141 of record WHYT01015868.1, read on the forward strand.
TCTAGTAGCAAGAAGCAGACAATCTGAGATCTGTATTACTAAATACAGGAGTGATTTTTTTTTTTCCATGGCCGGTATGGAAATTATCCCCTCTAAATGAGGGACATGACATATAAAATGTCTATTAAGATATGATGAAAATTTTAACTAGACGGAGATGTTTTATATGATTGCATCATTAATTTAGTGATTTGATCAGACGGGACAGAAGCTTTCGGATATGCTTAGTGTGTCAAATTTCTGTGGTTTGATAAATGTCATGGGTTATTTTACATAGGTGAAAAAGTAATACAATATAAGTATTTAGTGATTCATCTGTACTACTTAATAACCAATTTGGGCAATTCAAGATAATGCATATGTTTATTAATGGGTATAATAAATAATTTGATTCTGTTTACAGAACAGTGAATCTGTATTTTAATGGTGTCTGGAAAGCAGAGAAAATTGAAATGATTGCTTTCATTCAATTCAAGAGCTGTGAATGTGACTAAAATCCCTACATTTATTATAGATCCATTTACCTTTGAAACTGAAAAACAGGAGTTACGCTCAATGTCTTGTTCTTTATGAGGTTTTAAACTACATTACATTTTGTATTTTAACAGATGGCAGAATTTAGTCCTCATCAGAAGGACAGGAGTTATGTAGAAGCTGGTACTTGTATCATGGTGTGGAGGAGACTCATGAGAAGTATTGTTTTGTTTTTCTTTATTATACCTAAATATAGATCTTCTAAAAGGTTATAATCAAATTGTGGAATTTTTGCAGAGTCTTTGTGTCTGTATGAAAATAAAGAGCAAGGTGCTTGCAGCCAAAACTCCAGTCAAGTAACTATTTGTTTTCCCAAATTCAGAGGTCGGTTATCAAATCCATGACACAAAAGACATTGAGTGTGATCTTCACCTGGGCTTATCTTTCTAGTTCTGTTCAAGAACCTTAACTAACAGAGGTATCTGTTACTTTGAATGTATCGTAACATTATTTCTTGAAGTCTAGAAATTATATATCTTCAGTAGAATCTAAATATTTTCTTGGCTTTTGAAATACCATTAGTCTAAAAAATCGGCTCACAGCTGAAACAGAATTTGTAAGCAGGTTGGCTGTCATGGTGTGACTCTGAAAAAACACTCCTCACCTGATCCAGATTAATTTAGACTGTCACTCAGTCCTAAGCCTGCTGAATCTTCCTGGAGTAACTTTTTTATGTCATGAAAATTTAAAAATATCTTCTGCTTTTGAGAATGAATTGACAAGTGAAAAAGTGCTAGCTCTTCACAGCATAACCTGCAGATGTAAAGCAAGATGTCTTCAAAACTTTAATTACAGTAAAAGGATAGAGAATGCTGAGATTAATGTGAAACCAGATTTATGGGGTCAAACATTTAGAAGTTAGAAAAGCATAGAAGTTAAGGTTGACAGACAAAGTTTACAAGATTATATTGCACATTTTGCATACTTTCAAATAGCAAAGAAAAATAATATTTTATCTTTAGCATGGAGCAGGTGAAGGACAAGTCTGAGCAGAAACCTACATGGAAGTTGTGTATAAGAATTTGGTCACAGCCTTTTCCATAGAATTGGAGGTTTTACTGGGTTATTTTAATTATTTTTTTATCTTGCAAATAAAGGCATAACTCTAAGAAAGCTATAGGAATAGCTAAAGTGATGCTTTGTTTATTTGTTTGTAGTTGGTAAGCATGAGTATTTGCTGCCCATGTTTGCTAGGCTGTATTTTTTGTATTGTTGAAGATACGTGGAAAATAGTCACAATTTATTGCGTTAATGCATGTCTAATATCAGCCAGTGTCACCAGCTACTGCACAATACCTTCTTTGTCCCCTGCAAAATAGGGATGATAATACTGTTTACATTTACTTTATCTCAATGCAGTATTGTGCTCCTTAATCATGTCCTACCAACCAAGCACGTTTAAGCATTGGCAGTCCTTGAGGAAGTGGGGAAAAAATAGAAAAGCTAAAGCAGGACAATTTGAAATCAAATTATATTGGAGGGAGGAGGAATCTTAAACCTAGGGCAAAGTAGTATCAGTTGGATCTTTTTGAAAGAAAAATGTCATGTGAGCAATATTTTCCCTTTACTTTTATTGAAGATATTTATAGATTTTAATAACTGCAAAGACTCACACTCAGCATCTAATGTTGCATACTCTGTTGTGGTTAAAATGCTGATAATGCCATAAATACAACAATTATGATACCGGAGTGAAAACGGATTTTTGTATGCTGCATGTCACTCACTCAAATGATGCCCGCCTCCTACATCCCTGGCTCTGCCTCTCTGTCACCTCCCCTCTCCCCACGGGTCTTCCTGGGCTGCCTGGCAGTGGTTTGGAGCTGCTCAGCAAGTGACAAAATCATCTTATTTTTTCGTTCTGCCTCTTGCTAGCCCAGCTACATCTCTTGGTACCACAAAAGGCAGACAGACATTTGAAGAAGAATGATGCAAATCAGGGAGGCCATGAAAAGTTATGTCGCGCATATACCCTCCTGACTCCCAGCTGCTGAAAGCTGATGTTTCAGGGTATTCCTCTCCATCATTATGCAGAAGGTATTGCAGAGATCACCTGGTTGCTGGTGAAGTTTGTTCAGTTCATCTGAGGAAGAGGGAGTTGGGAAAAAAAAAAAGCATGGAAAAATGCTGAGGGAGAAAAGGGCAAGGAGGGAAAGGTTAGAAGTTGGATATTGTAAAAAATGGGGAAAAATAGGAAAACAAGAAATTAAAAAGTAGGTTAAAGGGGCTGAGAAAAGGAGTTAGGAGGGAGAAGAAAGAAAGGAAAGGAAGTACTGAAGGTTAGTTTGAAAAGTTTGCTGACACTGTCAAAAAATGTGTAGTATCAGGAATTCCCCAGAACTCCCCAACTCTACAAACAGGAGAAGACAGGCAATGGCTGAAAAAGCTGGTCTTATTTTAATTAAATGTTTATTTAACTCTAACATATTTGAAAATTATAATTGGTTTCCCCCAGCAATGCCCTTAACCAAGCCCCTTTCACAGAAAGCTTTGAAAAGCAGACAACTCATGAAAAATCCCACTTGGCAACTCTTTTTCCCTGAAAAAGAAGTTTACTAAAATCTTCAAAGGCCAGAGTCTGGCATAGTTTTCTCTTGAGTAAAGTTAACTCTGCAAGTCGAAGCCCTGCCAGGAAGCATGATGTGCTCCAGCTAGCTGCAAACGTGGTCACTGTGTGCCCGGGCCTATGAGCCAGAATGATCAACCTTCCTCCCTCTCTGCGTGTCCAGCCATCGATAGCTCAGCTCATGCCACCTGCCCCTGTTGACAGAGCCCATTTTCATCAGCAGGCCAGGTGGCAAACTGCAGCCATTCAGCAGCTATTTAGTGAGTGGCTGAACTATCTCTTCACCGAGGCCAGCATGTTTGGTGTAATCCGTCCCTGCTCATGGACTGTTAGGTGTCCAGCTGTGACACTACAGCATGTGGTCTATGAACAGGAGCATAATCCCACAGTAAGAACAGAATAAATGAATTTGCATGGAGTTTCATTCTGCAACAGCTAAATTGCTCCTGCTGCCCTTCAGTGTCAGTGGAGATCCCCTGGTCTAGAAGATGAAAGACAAGATGCAATAACCGTACACTTGAGCAGATTGTTGTCATCCAGAGATCACAGAGCTAAGGTCTGGTTAAAATACTCATTTCTTGGACAAGGCTTCTGCTGATTGCGATCAATTTTAATGTGTGAGAATAAATCTTTCAGAAGAAAGAATATTGCATTCCTACTACTGTGCAATTAAAATCCACAGGGATATTTAGAGAAAATTAAAAATCATGTCCTTGATGCAACAGATGTAAAAAGTCATGGAGTGACTAGTTGCCTAAAAGCTCAAATGAATTGCAAAACTTCTAAATATGGCTGATGTTGTCAATGTTCCTGATGTTCTGAAAATCAGACTCTTTTAATGTGTTCTAGATAGGATACTTTAATATTCACATCACGTAGTCTTTGTAGTTCTGATATTGGAACAGACAGAATAAAGGTCAACAGAAAGAAAAAAACTCAATAATAATGAAGTAAAAATGCATATGTATTCATGTCTTTAGCAAATACACAAAGGAACTGGCTGGGCATGTTTAGAGGAAGCCATTTTTCAGACAGAAAAATTTGTGAAAGAAATCTCTCAATAATACTTTATATACAGTTTCAATGTGGAAAGAATTTCTGACCAGAGTACACGTACAACACATTATCCACTGGCTATAGCCCCACTGGGGAGGAGTCTTAGAAAGACTCAAGTCCTTGCTATAACTCATTTCTTCAAGGGACCTCTGACTCAGAGAGGAGTGCCCGGGCTCCTGGGTGACAGTGGGAAGCACTTTGAGGGGGACATTCAGAGAGGGACAGTACCTTCCCATACCTCAAGGGGGCCTATAAGAAAGATGGGGAGAGACTGTTCAGTAGGGCCTGTTGTGATAGAATGAGGATTAATGGTTTTAGAATAGAGGGAGGTAGATTTAGATTAGATATTAGGAAAAATTTTTTTACAATGCGAGTTGTAGAACACTGGAACAGGTTGCCCAGAGAGGTGGTTGATGCCCCATCCCTGAAAACGTTCAAGGCCAGATTGGATGAGGCTCTGAGCAACTTGATCTAGTCGGGGATGTCCCTGCTCCTTGCAGAGGGGTTGGACTAGATGACCTTTGAAGGTCCCCTCCAACCCTGACCACTCTATGATTCCTCCAGCTCCTCTGCTGCATACTCCCTTCTCACCCCCAGCCCAGCCAAAACAACTCCTGGTGATACGTGTGGGAATCTAAAATGGGATGTCCCCCATGCTGGGGTGTGCTGCCAAAGAACTGGAAGAGTTCAGTTCCCTGCCCCACTGACAAGCCTCTCAGTTAGAAGCAGCCTCTCTCTCTATCACTCTTGGTGGCTGTTAACGGTTGAGGAGTTCATAAGAGGAAATCTAGTCTTCCATTTCTGAAGAAAAAATCAAATTACTTACTTTTCAGTTTGAGACCTAGACAGACACAAATATACCGAGTATAGTTTTGTGACAGCAATTTAATCACGTTTCTTTCAAACTATATGACCACCTGAATGCAGTCACAACAGTACAACAGCAAATCAATGTTTGTGAGGAAATGCAGTTAAGTATTAAGATCTAATAATATGCTCTCTTGGAAAAGCTGTAAAATTCTTTGTTTCCTTTTGCAAAGAGGGTGTTAAGAATGCCAAGAATCAACAAGTGTCTAGTATTATTCTTCCCTAGATGAAATGAAAAGATATTGATTTCTACAAAATAGATTCCCTAATATGTAAGCACATTATTCTAAGGCTTGGAAGAACCATATACTTTTATTTTTGGTCTCTTCTGAAAACACTTGAAAGAAATATTTTATCAAAAGAATAAAATAAAGTGTTGTATCTGTTTTCTGAGAAAAGCCACCCAATATATAAAGCACCTTTTCCAATAGTGGGCATATACCTTCCTAACTTTACCTGATATTTACTTGAATAAAAGGCACCCCTGAATACTGAAAAACACGGGTCTGCAAGATTACTTCAGTGTGATTACATCATGTCATGAGGTTGGATTTCAGAAGAGGATGTCCTTCTTACCTCTTGCAAAGACCACTCATGCGTTACCTATTTGAAATGATGATTCCACTGCTTTACACCAGCACAAATGACCACAGAAGAGATAAGGAGCAGGGATGAATCAGGTACAAAGTACCTCCTTTTACTGGAGTGGTTTTACAACCAACCCTTAGAGGTTACTCATTAGGTTAATCATTCCTTTAATTTGCTTGAAAAGGGAAACCTTTACAAAGATTTTAGAATTTTATTAGCAGTCTGTTATTCGTGTCTGAGGTCGTTCATCTCAGTTAATGGGACAAGAAGTAGAAAAGCCTCAAATACCACAGAAGAAGGATGATAATGGCACATTTCAGGCCTTGCTGGGTGGAGAAACTGTCAAACCATGGAAAACATTCTGAAACATTTTTCCAAGTGCAATCACCCATTTGAGCCCTTGGACTCCTTTTTAGAGGCATTTGTCCATTATGATAACCATATCAGAAAATCTATGACTGTATCTAGCTATGTCTATATACACAGGCTGAGAGAAACTTTTCAGATTAAGCATTTTAGCTTTTAGAAATATTTTCTCCTCTGTTTTTTCTTCAATCTTTTCCTCAGTATGGACTGCTATCTTTCAGAGGCACAGGCTGTTCTAACTCATCAGCTGAAGTACCATTCTTCAAGAGGCTTGGCCATGGAAACTACAGTTTCATAAATATCTTCCATTTCCCAGCAGCTTCGCCTTGTTTCAAGCACATGCGTAATGGAAAAGGAAAGGTCCAGACATTACCAACTACACAATAAAGCACAAAGAACATTCGGTGTCTGTCACAGAACAACGCAGAAAAGCAAAGAAGAGAAGCCTGTGTTATATTCACAGTTACCAGGATAGCAAAAGGAGGAGGCTGCCCTGAGATTAACAGAAAAAAAAATGATCTGATTTGTGATGGTCACAATAACTAGATGGAAAAAAAACCCATATATTACAATTCAAGTTAAATAAAAGCTTGTTTCTACCTAATACTTTTGAGAATTTGTCCATGAGCACTTTGTTATTTAAACAGTGTTCCTGTGGTACAGCCAAGTTTACAGAGGAGTTATTTAACATGCCATTACAGCAATTAGCCCCAGGGAAAGTTCAGCTTGCATACCCAGCTTCTTAATATGTCTTAAGTTTGTATGTATGAACTGAGTTTCCTTTCCCCCCGTTACTGAGTATAAACTTTCCCTTTTTCCTCACTTCACAGCTCCTATGGACCTTTCAACCTGAGCTCTTTTCTGAGCACCCAGCATGCTGGAGTCCTGTTCCAGAGGGCCCCCTTCCAACTTTCTTCCTGAGGACACCAGCACAATGTCCGTCCTCAGTAAGATACATCTGTCAGGTCTGATGTCTCAGTTTTGGTCATTATTGCAGGAGTAAGTAGATGATGTTGCTGCAAGACAGAATGTCTAAGACACGGAAACAAGATTCAGGACATTAAAGTTCAATTTTTAACTCTGATGTGACTTGAGGCAAGTCATTTAGTCATTACCTGTGTCTCAGCTCTCCAAGTCTACATTTTTGTCTCCACCTTGCTTATTCAGTCCATAGTGGATGAACTATCACTTGCAATGTTTATTTACAGCATGTAGCACATCTAGGGTCCAATCTCACTTTAGGCTTCCAGACACAATAATTCCTCAAAAACACTCTTCAAATCCTATTACTTTGATGAGACCTTCAGAACAAAGTAAGAGTGACACTTCACAGGGTGGAGGAAATGAGTTCTGGTGCCTGAAAAATTCTGGGTTTGAGCTTGCCAGGATATCATCTTAAAAAAGGGAAATTACAGTTTTAAACACTTCATTTTTATTCTTCAGATTTTGGCTGCATGTCAGAAGCATAAAGAAACTCATAAACATTCTAGGTTTACACGAGTGCTGATGTGGCAGTTGCTGCTGTGCACTGAATGCCAGGAAACTTAAGAGAAGTTGTATCTCGAGTTGCTCATCTCCCAAATCCAAAACATGGCTTCTGTTGACTGTACCCCTTTCTGGGTGATAAGAAGCAGGAGCAACACTGGTTCCCTCATCACAAATTGTTGCCGTGCGACAACGAATCGACCTCCCCCTACCGGGATCCCATCCTGGGGAGATAGACACAGACACAGATGCTGTGGAGTCAGCTCTCAATTTACTGCTGCGTCAAATTGCAATATATACCTGTATGCCCGCTACACAAGCCTGTACACCCGCTATGCACGCGAACGCACCCGCCCCCTATGCCCATGTACCTATCCACGCCTAGCACGAGACATTGCGTCAGCAAACGCGTGAATCGTTGTGGTCCATTCTTCCTGTGTACGAGCAGCCCTGCTTGTAGCCTTGTTGCTGCCTTGCAGGGCCCCATAACAAATAACTCTGGGCCTCTTGTCTTCATTTGTGCTTTTCCTTTGCCTCCAACCATGGCAGTGCCTCTCCGTGTTCCCTAGAGAACATTAAAGGAATACATTTATTACAGCTTTCAACTGAATGCAGCACGTGTCACCAACATCCTGATGCAATAATTCCACTTTCATCTTCCATCGGCTGATATGCATCTCGCAGTGCATGTGGCGAGAGCTTGCACTCTGTGCCCTGGGTGCTGTCTCCAACAGAGTGGGATCAGTTTCTGCTACCTTTTCAATAGGATTTCCTGCTACATTCAATGTAAGGAACAGACCTGCAAGGACACAGAATTAAGGTTGTCTGAGTGACTCCAAATCTACTGTTTTTTAACTCTACCACTGAAATTGGCTTCTTTTAACATTTTTTTGATGAGTATGTATTTTATAGTTGTAATGAATTGTGGGTGTTGCAAAAGAAAAATTAAGTTTCAGAGCCTCTGCTTGCTGTACATACTAGCAGTGAGAGGCTTAGAGAGTGTCACTGCCTGGATTAAAAGAGTAATGTTGCTTTGGTTTTGCAATATACATGAAAAATCAACCTTTTCCACTGTGCATACTTTTTCTGCATACCAAGCTGAATGTACATTCATTATACACCAGCTCTGAACAAAGCCCACTGAAGTCATTGTACAGTGGTACTAATGGAACTTTTTTCTCAAGCGTCAACAGGATTGGCCAAACTCTAATTTGTTGAAGGCAAAAAACCCAATTTAGTTTCATTTTCTACCACTTCACTCTCCTTGTCATAAAAATGAACCAAAATGCAATATTACTTCTAACAAATGACTCAATCTACAAATCCATAATTATTCCCTGACAGTTTCAAACGTTAGACTTCTTTTTTTTTTAACAGTATTTTGACCCTTTTGCTGCAATAGTCTCAATACATTAAAATCTGAATATTTCCCAATCTATTTTCCAGCATTATTTCCTTTGCGTTACATCTGAACTATTCAGGATGAATGGCTATGGCAAGAAAAAGTAAGAGGAATTTCAAGGGCTCCGTGAGCACTACCTAATGCATTGCTGTGGTTTAAGATTAACTGACATCAGTTTGACCCACTACCTGCCTAAAGGAAAATGGTCAGATAGCATTTTGTAAAGTTTTGAGATGCCGGTTCCCACTGTGGTGTATGCAGACTTTAATTTGCTGTAATTTATGTCTGGAAGGCTCCCTAGGCAGACTACTTTGTCACAAAAGTGACAGAGAATCAAACTTAAAGCCAGTGATCTTTTTTTAACTGTTCCCCAGTATCCTTTGGAATGAAAGGAATGTGATACAGAGAGAACAGCACAAATGTGATGAATAGTCTTCATGGCACAATCATGAATAAAATAGAAATTAGTTACATAAGCATTTGGAGAGAAAATATATGCAACCGCTCTCAACTACTTGCTTAGTTGCACAGAGCTTAGTAGGACACATTATTTAATTTCATTTTTAAATCCTTTTTAATTTAATTCTATTATTTTTAAAAGAAAAATAATTCTATGAAATCTAGTTTGGGAGAAACAAAAATTCTGCTCCCTGATTGTAAATCTAAGCCACATTCGAAGCATTCTTTTTAACAAATGTAATGGAGAAATATGGAAACAAATTTATCCTGGAAAAATAAATGAACACAAGCTTTTGAACCCCAACTAGCTTTGATCAAGAACAAAGCTCTATGTAATGTTAGGAAATCACTCATTTATTTTAGTGCTAAAAGCTGTCTGGTTATAAAGGAAAACAATCACATCTGTTTTTCCCTCACTGAATTCCTGAAATTAATAGGGAATGGCGCGGTGGCTGTAAGCATTTGGTAGTTGCTGCGGTGAAGGAGGGAGTATTTCTCACTGAATTCTACTGACCCCTTGTGGTAAGCGAAACTGAACAGCATTGCTGAAAAAGACTGGCTTCCTCATGGAAGGGACAGTGTCCGCCATGGGCAGGAAAAGTCTTAAGAGCTGACTGTGACCACCTCAATGACCTCCTAAGAGCATGACATCTTAGGTCATCAAGAGTCCAGAAGATGGCCAAAATTCAAAAGTTGCTCTTAGTCCATGAAGGGAAGATACCAGACTATGCACAACAGTACACCCTTTTTGGTATACAACAGGGCTCTGACACTGTAAGATATGTTGTAGTGACATCCTAAACCATAAGGCTGAAATTCAAGTAATTTACTACAGTAACCAAAACCAGAAGTTGAAATTAGAAGCTAATTTATGTAACTTTTGGTTTGCACTAGTAGAGAATACAATTGTCTATATAAATGTCTTTCAAAAAAAAAAATGTTCATCGCTAAGGTGGACAATTATTCAAAGAAAGGCATTGCCAGTATGTTGGGTGATTTAGTTTAGATTTCAATCAGAAGGGAGAACAGTTTAGATTTCAATCAGAAGGGAGAACAGACAACCTATAAGAGAGATGGTTTCAAGTATTCCAACTTTCAGCTTTTCTAAAATACATGTTAAATCCTGCTGTAAGACAAGAAGTTTAAAAAAGGTCTAATGAAAATAAAATTTATTATAATATATGCTCACTCTCCAGTACTTACAAATGCTTTATAAATTGCATACTCACTACACAAACATTCCTTCATTTGGGAACAAGCCAAGGTTCTCGCCACTTCTATTTGTCCTAGCAATAGAGCCACTTGCAGAAGAAAAAAGAGCTAATGAGAATATTAAAGAGTGTACAGCAAAGGGTACAATTTGATTTTTACATAGAGAATGTACATCTGAATCTCACACAATCCATATATCTAGGAATTGTATGTTGCAGATTTTGTCACCTGTCAAAACACAAAATGAATAGCTGAAATATAGGTATTGTTTACTGATGAGAGAAAAAAACCAAACACATAAACAGTTCCAAACCTCATGTCCTGTTTCTCTAGTCTTGGCAAAAATTAGAGGGCTGCTACCTTATCTGATATGCCTTCACTGGATTTGGTGGTTAGTTATATCAGCTGGGAATCTGTTCCAGATTACTTAACACACATGGAACAAATTCAAACGACTTAGTATTGCTGTCATTGTTCTATGTCTTAAGAAAAAAAAAAAATAGTTGGAACTAGGAGTAAATATTATGTATGTTGGCTAAGCATACAAGGGACTATTGCGTAAACTCCTTTCTCTATGAGTTTTTACTAGTTTTATGTACTTCCTGTAAAATTGCTTTAGATTGTCCTTGACAAGTAGGGGGGAAGAATTTCCATTAATATTATGGGCCTCTTAAAACTGAACACAAAACCCAACAAAAATTACCTTAGATAAAAAAAAGTTAGTTGTAAAATTTAAGAGCTGGAAAATGGAGATTCTAAGCTTCAAACAAAGTAATGGGGCAGCTAAATCAGCTGGGAAAACAAGTTTACTTTAGACCTAAATTAATCTGCCCCAAACTAAATCTCCCTGTCTTTCCATATTAAGGAATGTGCTCTTGAGAAGCATCTTTCAGCTTAAATTTTGGACATGGGAATAATACACGATAGTCATGCCTGATGGGCCACGCACAGAATGCAGCGTGGAATTTTGACACTGAAAGAAGGATGGAAATTAGGCAAGCCTAATTCTTACCCCTCAGTTGTAGCAGAAACAATATTAAAAGTCTGAGAAAATAATCCTGAACAAAGTTTAATTGATCTTGGGACGTTGCCCTGAAAAAATTGCAGTTTTGATTTTTCCAATTGAAAAAAAAAAAAAAATCATTGGAAATCTCCCAGTGGTTCCATGGATTCAGCAAAACAACAAAGCCATTCAAAAGACAGATGAGTGATAAGCTTGGGATCTAATGTTTTTCTATTTGAGGTAGGCTTCAAAACCAGTCAATAAATACATTTATTGAAATAATAAAATCTACAGTCACAATCTCTACATTTTCATAAGTTTATCTTTAAAATATAGCTCTAATGCATACAATGAAATTTGTTATCCACTTTTCCTGTGTTTCATATACTACTGCCACTTTAATATGCTTTGGGGCGTTTTTGGAAGGGATGAGTTTTCTTTTCAGAAGGGTTTAAATATCTGAACAGATGTAGAATTAGTACAACTGCACAGTACAACCAGTTGTATACTACAGACACACTTGTCAGAAAATTCTGATATGATGTTTATCAGCTTTTAAATGAGAACACAACTATCAGCTTCGAATCAATCTAGAATAATGTAATTTTTACAGCTGAAGAATGACTGAATGCTTATACTTACAGAGGTGCCTGCTTTTAATGGCCACATTTTCCTGTCCCATGATACAACAGTATGAAAAAAATCTTTCTTTCTTCTGTATATGCTAGGCTGTAACAACAATTATTATGATTTTTATATCTATACAATGCTGCCTTCAAAATATTTAATACCTAAGCAGCTGGTGTACTGTGGCTGATGCTTGGTAAATGAATAAATGTTTTGTCTTGTGTTTCCCCCGTGTACTTGCATCCATCTGTTGTCTTGTGTCATTTTTGATTGAGGCCTAGAGGCACTACCACAAAACAAATAACGTCAATTTTGTTTTCATTATTGCAGGGCCAAGAACCCTACTTCCAGCCTGAGAACACATTGGCACTCGGTGCTGCACAAACACACATGCAAAGAGATGTTTTCCATGTAGACACAAAAAAGCCATGCAGTAGGACGTGTTTACGGTACAAAAGTTTGCATAAGAAGTTTACATTGGTATTAACTGCAGGACAAGTAACTTTATCAAGCGTGCAATCTGAGTGAAAGCAGATTTACCAAGCCGGCAGAGGAAACTGTAGTTCCCCCTAATGAGTACTGTAAAGTGAAGCCTGTTCTCTGGGTCAAATAACAGGCGAGCATCTGTTTCACTTCACAGCCTCCCCGTCCCCGCTATGCCTGCAACCTGCCCTCTCTTCTGAGAGAAAGGCATGTCAGTTCTGACCCAGAGACATCGGGTCAGTAGTGTTGCATTGGCTGCTCTTCCTACCTGTTGGGGGTATTCCCTCTCTGTTACTCCAACACAGGCCCATACAGCTGATCTCCATGAGTCCTTTCTAATACAGACAAGGTAATGTAATGATAGTTCTTGTCTGCAAGGCTGTTGCAAACAGCCAAGTTAGGGATGGGGATGCCTTCTCATGGGGATGGCTTCTCATTTTCATCAACTGCAGAGGAGACTGCCTGGTTAACTGAGTCGGTTAATTCAGGTACTTGAAGTTGGCAACCTGAAACTCTTTAAATATTTCAAGATGGCTATTCGGTCAGGATTAAAACATAAATTTTGATGGCTTGCCTGCTCAGCCCTGGCATTACATGAGTACCCATAAAGAAATATGCACATACAGTTATCTATACGGTCTTTCCATTTTTGTTTAACTCATGAAAATATATCAGTGAGGGTTTGCTGGCAGGAAGAGAGAATTTCTGCAGACTGTGTAACATCCAGAACTATTCAGCAACACGAACCTCTGAAATCCGACCTGTCAGAAAGCAAACACTCCTCTTTTGTGGCACAGAATGAGATAAAGTTGCAGCAAGAGCGAGAATGAAAATGACAGAGGAGCATGACTGGGGATTTCAAGTACACGTGAGCCTCTGCTCCCATGAGTTTGGATAGCCTGCAAGAGCAATCCAGCATGGGGCATCCATTTGGGCAATATCTTCTAGGTCTAAACCTTGCTCTCATTAGCTATTTAAGTCCAAAAAATGATTCATGTAAAGGTGAGCAGGGTTTCATCCCAAATGTGAGTGCTCTAGGACAGGTCTGTTGCCATTCTCCTAGTCTGTGAGATCAATTTTCTTGAGAAACATCTTGGAGTTGTCTGCCTCTGCTGAGCAAACAGCTTCAGGGACAAAGAGCTGAATCCTGAATTGAGTGAAGTAGATTGTCCCTGACACCTCTGTCAGGATGAGTTTTTCTCAAGAGAAGGACACGATCTCTTTCTCTCAGAACCACATAAGAAATCATTTGGTGTGGCCATGTTTGACAGCTAAACCAAATACAACTGTCCTCAAGAACTTGAGTTAAGAAACTCAGTATCATGGAAAATTTTAGGAATGAAGTTAAAGCTGATGACCCATTTTCCTTTCTCTTAAATCTCAAATAAAGCACATTAAATATTCATTTTTTTTATCTGTTTGAGAGTGTATTTCTGAACTTTGAAGACCATTCCTCTTGGGGAGGACAAAAAAGGAGAAAGGAGAATTCCCTCATATACTCAGAAGAAGATTTATTATGTTTCGTATGGTTGCTGGCATGGGAGCAAATCCTTCCCCTCAGAAATGGCTGCATGTCATGTGTAGCCAAGTGGTATAAAATACTAAATTCAATTAAGCAAGACAGATACAGTCCAGGCATGGAAATTTTGTGGGAGAAACTGATGAAGCATCTGCTTAGTTACCTCTATCTCCTTCTTTCTTACATATCATGAAGCCATGCAACGGATGTCACGTTAGGCTAACTCTGGTTATTGGGAGGGAACTATCTCTGAAGAGATTTTGTTTTTCCTTTGTTCTGTTTTTACTGGGGTGGTGGTGGAAACATTGACTCCTGATCACTACTTTGCTGCTAATTAAATCCTAGAGTAATGGATCTCTTCTCTTTTCCTTTTCCCTTTTCTTTTCTTTTCTTTTCTTTTCTTTTCTTTTCTTTTCTTTTCTTTTCTTTTCTTTTCTTTTCTTTTCTTTTCTTTTCTTTTCTTTTCTTTTCTTTTCTTTTCTTTTCTTTTCTTTTCTTTTCTTTTCTTTTCTTTTCTTTTCTTTTCTTTTCTTTTCTTTTCTTTTTTTCTTTTCTTTTCTTTTCTTTTCTTTTCTCTTCTCTTCTCTTCTCTTCTCTTCTCTTCTCTTCTCTTCTCTTCTCTTCTC
>WHYT01015868.1:64953-97172 GCA_009806455.1 Tetrax tetrax
TTCCAGGCACTGCACACTACACAGTAAGAGATATTTGCTATCCCCTTGAGCCTTTAGCCTAATACGAATAACAAACGAAGCCAAAGGCTGTTCTGCCGTTCATCAGGGAAGCAGACTGAGCAGTTGTGCTCTGTGGATTTTGTGTGAGAAGAGTCTGTGACTGCCTGTATTGCTGGCCTTTCTCTGATCCCCAGAGCATGACTAAGAAAAGGCAAAAAAAGGTAGGAAGATGAAGGTAAAGTCAGTTACAAAGTTGTATATTTGATAGAAAGCTACACGGGGAGTAAAAACAAAATCATAAAATGACAGGACACAAATGCAGTGGGACTTAGGGAAAGATGAAAGAAGGAAGGAAATTGGATAACAATAGTGATCAGAAAGAATAAAGGCAAAGACAAATAATGATAAGCAAGAAAGAGAGAGGATTAGAGGTGAATGATGAAAGCTATGGAAATAAGGATGGTAGCTGCTATCAGAATTACAGGAAGTTGTTTTATTTGAGATGTCACTGTTAAGAGTCAGAAAATGTTTTTGTTTTTTTTTTTTTTTTAAATCTAGACGATCCTGAGAAGAGGAAAATTTCAAGGCAGAAGGGACTTTGGGGAGATGTACAAAAGCAACTGACAATATGTTTACATGGCACTAGCTGCTGCTAGAGTTAGCTGAGGATGGCCTAGCTTGGTGTGCCAGCAATGGTACAGCTTGTGCTAGCACAGCCTGAGCAGTCCTGTTAAAATGTAGGGAGGTACAAAGTGCTGTTTGAAAATACTCTCAGATACTTTTGAAAATTTCATCTGAGCAGGATCCACCATCATGAGTTCTTGTAGTTATTTTCTTTTTAATTATTCAATAATGACAATTTCTGTACAGAATAAAAAAAAAAATCACACAACATTGTCTAGAACCTCAGCAAACTTCCTTATGAATAGCTGATTCTTGTAGAATAGCATAGGGGTTTGAGTTTGTTTTGCATGCACAATTCTACCTGATTCCTAGAGAGTCCAAGCCTGAATTAATGCAAGGGGTTACAGGCAGAGTGCCAGGACCTCAACCTGAGAAATCTCTCTCTTTCTCTCTCACTACTCTCTGCCCGGCCCATATCCTAAATGTACATCTGAGATGCTCTCACCAATAGCCTACCCTTACATCAGCACCGAATGAGTTGTTTAGGGAACAAGCACCTGAAAATCTGCTTGCCACACGAGTACAGCTGTGAACACCTTCATCGTCCTCTGGCAGCCAAGACTCTTCCCTGTATCTCAGCGGAAGCTCCTCATGATGGGCACAGCACTGAGACCCAGTCAGCCCAATCTTATTTTTCTATTGACAAATGATGGGTGGGATGAGGCGAGAGAGGAGAAAGAGCCAAACAGGGCAGCAGGGCACCTGCCAGGGCAGGAGCACTGGAGCCTTACGGCATTGTTGGGATGGAGCCCCACCATGACTGAATGATTTCCAGTGTATCTGTGTTGGGAGGGTGGAGAGTGTTTGAGATTCCATTGCTACTCTGGGTCTGCTTCCAGCTGCCTGTTCCTAACAGCAGCCTCGAGGCAAGTTTTACAGCACTTTGGTTCTGTGGTTGCTCCAGAATATCTCCAAAGTCACCACCAGAAAGGATTAATTAAAGAGTTATAAATGACAGTTGATGCATCAATCATACTAATTTAAAGAAGTTCCACCAAATGTTATTTTTATATCCCACTAATGAGTTCAGTAAAAACACATTTCTCTTGTTCTTTGTAATAGTGCTTTGTTGTCCTCAGAGAAGAATCCTCCTTAACTTAACAGTGGTACATGTGTAGTTAATAGCTGGAGCTTGTAAAGCTTTTAACACCTTGCTCTGCTTCCCCAAATGCCAAGGTACACTGAGTTTCTAAGTGGGATTGGTTTACCACAATACTTTGTAGTCTCGCTGGTTAAAATTAAATTAGTTTCTCTGGGGCTTATATTTCACTGGATTCCTCACCATTCAGGCTATTTGAGTGCCATCAATTTATTATGAAGGTGAAATTCTGAAGACCTGGCTCATCTAAAAGTGGTGTTAGGGTTTTGGTAATTCACAGGGACTTAAGGGGCTGGAGAGCCATACATTTCCATGACTGAAATGACACAATAGCGGGGATGATATTGGCAAGTTTATTCAGCCAAAGCTCTTGCCTAGATCAGTTCACAGAATGAGGGATATCTGGCTGCAAAGAGATCCATAAACAGTAATTATCAGAGCTGGGTAAAAAAAAAGATAATCCTCCTCCTCTGGGAGGATTTCAATATTTGATGACTGCTTTTGTGACAATTTAAAATCAAAGCTCAAAATGTCAAAGTTCTGCTTAGCCAGGCTCCAAGCTCAGTTTAAAATCCTGGGCAGAGGCAAACTGTTCCTGCAGCACCAAAAATTCCATCAGGAAGGAAAGGATTTCTGAGGCCGGGCTCTTTGAAGCACAGAGCTGGCAGCTTGGCATGCACAGCTGGTGGCCAGCGGTGAAGACTCTACTCTCAACAATTTGTCTCAGTGAACTCCAAGCCTCCTTAAACTGGCTTGAGGATGATCCTGCCTCCAATGAAAGAAGACTCTATGAGCCATCACTATTCAGAACTGTCTAGAAAATGTGTTCCTTTCTATTTAGAATCCAGAAAGGGTACAGAGAGTGCCATGTTTCATCAGCATAAATAATTAACTGCAGAAGGATATGTAATATTCATAGCTGAAAATCATTAAACAAAATAGGCTGGCAAAAAAAAAAATCTTAAACATGAAGGGATATTAATCATTTAGCCACAGATTCAGCTTAGAGCTTCTCTTTTGTTTAATTTAATTATTACTTTTAAAAATCTATTCACGGGCAGCTGTTGCTCTGCAAACCCACACAACTAATTCACACATGTGAGGCAGTCAGCCTGAGGTTTAGCTGCTTGCAGTGTTAATTAACATCATGAGGTGTCGTTAATGGTAGTGGACAAAGTGAAAATGGAGAATTTTCTGCGCTTGGTACAAAGGGGATGAATATGGGTCAAAAAACCAATGCTTTTCAAACAGCATTATCTTCTCAGCTGTACTGTATCCTCCCAGATGTTTTAGTTTATGCAAGGTGAAAAAAAAAACTTGTCTACGTTTTCTATATCTCCAAGCATGCACAACAGGAGCCTCTCAAAACAGAGGTGTTTAAAAGCAAGGAGGACCCCAGAAGCTTCATAAGGATTTCCTATCTGGAAGACAAGAAAATGCTTCCATGTGAGAGCTGAATCCGTCTCAGTGAGCAGAGACAGCAGAGCTATGCTGTTCCTCTCACTGAGGAGGTGTTGCCAGGGCAAACCCCATGAGTTGGCATTGTTCAACTCATGGTCTGGAGAACAAACACACACAAATTAATTGTGTCAGATCTCACAGAAGGTCTCCTTGTCCTCCTGCCTTTCTGATTTCCCTTCTCTCTTTCCTCTCTTTTTCCCTAGAAAACAGAGCTCAACCTGAAACTGAACTTTCTGTGAGATGACTAAGGTTCTGACAAGTAGGAAGGTAATCTATAAAATAACAGTAAAATGTGCAAAGATGGACTGGTTGGAAAAATCTCTGCTGGCTAGAGATAAGAATGTCTGAATATTTTCTCCTACGGGGTCTGTGGCCTGCTATCCATCAACAAGCTACCACAGCCTCAGCTTAAAGAAGAATATGTTTCTTTCTCTGTTTTTTTATGGTTACCTTGTGTTTCTGGAATAACTGTAGTGATTCTTAAGCATGACCTCTCATGCCTTTTGTGTTGCAATATGTTCTGAGCCTGTTCTGAAAGGCTTCATTCACGCAACTGGTGCCTACAATGCCAAAGAGCCTGCACAGAGAGAGAAGACACTGTACACTTGAGTTTTGAAGTGTAACCTACTTCAGGAAGAAGACATTATTCTCTTAAAAGTTCATTGAGTGCTGCAGCACTTTTAAGTACAAACTTTCAGTGCTTCTGAGCTGTACGTGTATTACTGTATTACAGTATATACTTCACAAACTTAGACTGGAGCCACAGATAAATCTTGGACCTTGCAGAAGCCCCTTCATGCAGCTACAGATACACAAAAAGTGACTAAAATCTACTCTGCTGGCCAAGAAGATCATTTCCCTGAGCCTTGAATGTGGTCAAATATTTGTCTAACATGCTAAGGACTTAGGGTATCTTACAGTCCCTTGTCTTTTAGCACACACATGCTTTGGAAAGCAGGTATAATCTACACAGTTGAGATTCTCCATTCTCTTCCGCTTCATGGTTATGTTTGTGTACAGACACTTCGAAAGACTGAAGGGGACTGCACGAAAGTGAAACAGAATAAGGGCTTATGCACTTGCAGGTCATACACAGTTCTTCCATGAAAAGTACAAGCATATGAAACACCTACAGTTAGTATTTCTTCTAGCAAATTGTCTCTGACAGTGAAGTGAAATATTTTTCTTCATTAGCTAGCTAAACATCATGCTCTCATGCTGAATATTTTATACTTCCATAAGGGAGTTTCAGGCACATATATGCTTTTCTGTCTCATCTGCAAGGTTATTCAGTCTTTAAAAATAAACAGGAAAATCTTGATTATCCTGTGGTAATTTACTGTACATCAGTAAATTGGGGCATCACCAATATTGCATGGAAAAGGATTTTTTGTTCTGTTTTAAATGAAACTCATAACACAGCCTGAGTTACATAGTGGTCATCAGTATCTCCATGGCAATTCTCAAATGTGTAAGCAGGTAGTCAACAAGAATTTCCAGTAAAATAAGTTTGTTGTGAGTTCATAATTTTTTTTCCCTGTTTATTCATTTGTTTGTCCAGCCTACTCTGTTGGGATGCACTCTCACCCGAGCTGTGAGGTCTCTAGGGCAGACTGCATGTGTGCACGATGCCTAGTGCGATGCCCACTTACCAATATCCTTAGGTCTCACTTAGAATAAACAGGTCAGCTAGTATGTTTATGTGTATACCAGGATGGTGACCACTGAAACCGCAGTGTTATTTTACTACTATAATACGTTTTTTAGGGCAATATTCCTACCATCAAGTGATATTGAATGTGAGAGAAAAATATTTTTCCTCATTGGAAAGAAAGGCAGCAAGGAGGATGGGGTGGCTCTGGGTGGCGCTGTGTTTTGTAAACAGACAAGTTGGCAGAAAAGGATGCATCAAAATTACTTGTGCTAAAAACTCAATTTTTCTGACATGAACTAGGGCTCTATGTCTACTATGAAGATCTGAGGGCATAGTTACATGAACCACAGCAGATGTAAGGATGTTCAACCCAGTCATGAATTTATTAGAAAACAGGCCAAACACATTTGCATTCTGAATTCATGTTTCTAGAAGAAGAAATCGATGCACTATGCCAAAATAAGAATTTAAATGATCTAATATGAAATTGTGAAATATAATGAATGATTTAATAACATCCTTGGTATTAGCACAGATGGCTCACCACGTTGGTGCTTTGCTCTGCCTTGTGTAATGGGGATGGTTGAGAAATGCCACACATCTCTATTACACAGTATTATCCTGTGTGCCACTAAAGAAGTTCTAGCGCCAGAGCATGAAAGTTATTACTCACATTTCAACTGAGGAGGAAAAGCCTTGTTGATTTATAACAACAACTGAGTGGTTTAGAACAGGACAGGGTGATCTTTGATCTTCTCTGGGAGTCATATGTTGCCCTAAAATCATATGAAGCAAAGTAGAGGTTCCTACTGAGCATCACTACTAAAAATATTTCTTTCTGAGGAGGGGGAAAATTATCAATGAGATCTGAAGCTACTGAGTTGGACAGTAGCCTAACCCTAAAAAGTGAAGAGTGTTTGGGTGCATTGCTACCTTTAGTCTGACTTCAGTTATCTTTGAAGGAAACAAGTTTTTCAAATATTGACTAGACGTTTTGTGAAATTTCTGAGATTTGTAATTGCTAGCTAGATGAGATGAGAAAGGATGTGTATTTAAAAAGAAAAAGCCCCCCAAAATGCTATGCTGATTTGGTTAACCATGCAGTTCTACAAACTAGCATAACTTGTGCTTTGAGGAACGGGTAGGAGAAGTAGGAATGGGGACTGGTTACAGGTGCAAAGCTGTGAAGACTACTTGAGCCAGGACTGTCACCGAAATAAATGTTTGTTAAATCATACCCTTAAAATCTCATGGGTAGCAATCTAGCTAAACCATAGGTCTCTTTTAAGATCAGTTATTTTGTTACAAGAAGAGTGATAGCAAAGCTTCAGCTGCCTCAGATTGAGTAGTAGTTTGCCTTGGCAGTAAGAACTTCCTTTTTAGCAAATTTAAATGTTTCATTTATGGTTGGAATATGAGGAAGTTCAGAAAAGCTTTCCACGAAACTTAGAAGCATGCAGTTGACCTTTCTTTTTCAACTGACATTGCAGATTTTCTAAACAAGAAGATAATTGTTCTTATTTTAATATTTTATTCAATACTGCCTCTTCTGGTTTCATTAAAACAGGGAATTATCATAAAAAGCAAGAGAACAAGGAAAAAACTGATTCTCCTTAAGTTCTCGACAAAATTGTCAGTGATCTCAAGAGGAAAGAGATTTGATCTTTTTCTGCAGTGCTTATCTAAATTGTTGCAAAAGAGAGGTTTTCAAATTTTGCACTAGGACTCATCTAGGACTAGCAAGCCTCCTCCAAAACAGCAATGTTTCAGCTGCTGTTACTCTGAGCAAAGGAAATTACAGGTTTTCTTCTGACGTGTGTTTATTTTAAGGTTGAACTAAAGTGGATTGTGGTTAAACCTCATTGGTAGCTATAGGGTTACCTCACATGCAACAGCTATCACCTCCACTTTCATCTCCCCCTGAGAGTGTCCTCTGATGGCTTTCAGTAGAATGATTTATCCCAACACTTTTCTACACAGGTTGCACAGAGAACTCCAGAGCAGTGAAAGAGAGGGAAAATTTGTTTTCTCTAAGAGTTTCCTTCTGTCGGAGAGCATTGCTGGACTGTGGAGACTGTGGGTCAGAGGAAGCTCCTTCCATCTTGAAAGCACTGTTTCTTGCTAGGGGCTTACAACTATTTTGACAAGGATAGATAAGGCATTCAGGTAGCAAGTTAACTGTTAGAAGACGTACTTTAATATAGTTTAAAGACAGTATTTGACCTACCTTCAAAGGTAGTAACGGTTGTCTTTTAGCACTCAGGGCCTGTGGAAGTCAGACTGTTTTTATCTTGGTGTCATGGATGGTGGTGAAATGTGTTGTCTCCACCTGACAAATGTAAAAAGCAGTAACAGACTAGTGAGGAATTCTCTCTGAAGTCTAATGATCTGTTATTCATCACAGTTTATAAATGCCCCTACTGTATATTTGCTCTGCTGTCATGGCAACAGCCATTCAGCCAACCAATTAAGAGTAAATTAAAATGACGCTGTCAAGATAAAACATATGTTAGAAATCAATTTCTTACCTGTTTCACAAAAAAATAATTCCCAAAATATTTTTAATTCTTGAGAATCCTATTTGCATTTGTCTTTCTGGTGAAAATAAAGGCAGAAGCTATTTCGTAAATACACAATCCAAGAATAAGCTATGTGGAGTCTGTGCCTTCATACAACCTGTATACAATGGACCATGAGTGACTTTACAAATGTATTTAGTAGGATTACTTCATTATACTTGCCTTTGATTGTTTTCCATTCCTCACATAGGAGCAGTAGACTCCACCTAGGTCTGGATACCGACTTTATTTTTAAATGGCAAAAAAGCACAGTAGTGCCATTATGGAACGTTATGCCATACTGGCTCTACAGTATGCCACAAATAGTCATGAGACTTGTCAGTAGCTTCTCCAAGGGTGCAGTTTCACAACAGCATTGGAAGTGCTGTCTCCCTACCTTCCTCTTTCTTCCCATCCCCTCTCCAGCTGCATCCCTGCTTGCTCCCTTGCACTGGTATAGGTACGCATTTGATCTCCCCAAGATGTGAAGGTGCTACACCAGCTGGGTTCATTTTCTTCCTGAACCTGCTCAGATGAGCACCAGTCCCAGTGCATAGCAAATGGGGAGAACGCACTACCTGGAACAGCATCCTCCACTTAGGATGCAGCTTCACAACATAAGTGCAAGGACAAGAAAGCCTCCAGGATAAAGTCTGATGCAGTTTATGCTCTCTCAGTTATCTAATTCTTAAAAATTGTATTATTCCCTTTACTGGAAAATTGTTATATTCTTTTACCCTCAGTGGAGTTCCTTAAGAGAAGCAGTCTTCTCTGCTACATCTTCAGTGTGTCCTCTCCTGCCATTGAAGTGTATTCCCTCCCCTCCTCACGTGGAAGCAGGCAGATATGCAGTGGCAGAGTCAAGCTGTGCAGTTTCACATCCTTAGGGATTCTCTGCCAGCACTTTGTGGCCCTATTAGAGCTTCTTGTTGCTGCCTTAGCAGTGCAAAAAGCTGTGCTGCGCAAGGGAATCTACCCAACAGACCCTTACTAAAATGTCACTCGCATGAAGGCTATGCAAAAGCCATCCCCAAAGTCACTAGAGTCAAACTCTAAAACTACACAGAAAATAAAAGGAAATCAAAGCCTGGATGGATAGCTCTTCTTCCTGTACTATTCTTATATTCAAATGAAGAATGTGAAACAATAAATCAGTGCTAATATGTGTGGGGATCTGGAATATGCTGCATCTTTCTCCAGTGATATATGGTTGAGAAAATGGCTGATGAAAGTAATTTTTTATAGCAAGCATAAAAACAGTGCTAGTTAGAACTCAATAGCTGACACCATCACTCTAACAAAAGCTTGTGAGAGTTATACCAATTTGATAGTGTCTTAAAGTGAGCTGAACTGTAGAGAACCACAGTTTTCTTTTGGATATCAAGAAAATAATCAGAATAACAGCAATAATCACAATGAATGAACCCTACAAAAATAAAACAATTATAGAGCTGTCAGCATCTTTTTCCCTTCTGCCCTGGTTGATCCCAAAGAAGAGAGTACTGAATAAGAATCCGCTACAACTATCAAGCATGGTACAGTCCATGTGAGGCTTTCTGCTTGTTCTAGTTCTTGCACTCACCTGGGAGTACCTAACTTTATTGATAGAATACAGAGGCATTAAAAATAATATTTTAAAAAATTATCACTTGGTTTTATGACCTGGATTTATGGATGTATTTTGGTTTTCCTTATACTGGTGCCCAATGTGTAACACTCAGCCACACCAAGTGTCCCCACCCATTCAGAATAGACAATGTTGGCTTAATTATGTCTTCATACTATATGTGAATTCCTCCAGTGGCTTGTTTTCCTCTCTATCTGCATGAATACAGTATTGCTGAAATGTATTTTACTTATGCCCTTTTACAATTTCAAGCACACTCTTGCATTCGACTTGCCTTGACTCATGATGAATGGTTTTTCAACAGCAGTCTAAACTAAAATATTACACTGATACAGCAGCATCACTTTACTTAAAGAACAGAATACTGCAAATTATGCCCCTGCAACAAAGTTCTCCTCTGGTCCCAGTGTACCTCTTGGAATCACCTTAGTCCTTTCCTGTTGTGTCCCACAGTCTTCTTCAAATGACCTCCACTGATTCTTACCGCCTTCAGAAGCTTCAGACATCTGTGTCACACTTTTATCAAACAACACAGATGCTGAATTTATTCCAGAAGGTAATTAAAAAAGTCTCTAGTGATTTTATATGGCTTTCAAAGCACTAAACATATTAGGCACATCTAATGTAAGACACCAGACCTACAGCTTGCCTCTGATTCAGAAATACTTTGTGTCTTTGAAGCCTTGAAGTAATCTAATCATATATGGATGTGTGCAAGTCTGCAGGAGCCACGACAATCTTAGACTTTGGTCTGGATTCTTCGTAATGAATCAGCTGGTGAGCTTATCCATTTTGATACTTTTACAGTAACTTTTTCACTTGATCTAATTTTGTTACCACTTTTTTTTTTTTCCTTGGATATGGTAAATATCAAAAGATATGAAAAAGTCATACATCTGTATATAGTTCAAATTGATATTCTATTTCTACTAGAAAGATTATAGTATTTTTGCATTAATTGTGTCTTGTGATACTTGCGATGGTGATTAGTTATTCATATGCTAACTTCTTTAACTGTGTTGTACAACATTAGGCATACATCTGTTTTTATACGGTTTATGATCTCACAACCCCTTTTATCCTTATTTTTAGAAACAGGAATTTTAACAAACCAAACATTAAAAAAGCTGCAAGAGCTGTTTGACTGTCAGCGTTACTTGTAGGAACATTGAATTCATCAACTTATAGCTGTTGTTGCTATGTGATATCAAATGTCCTTGAAATATTCTTCTCCTTTGCCTTGAATCTGGCAGTGTGTCACCAGCTTTGAGCTCCCTGCTATGCTGGAATTTTATTTTGGAATTTATTGCAATCCTGTTTGGAGATACTCTCTTTTCTTCCTTGTTAAAATTAAACGATAGCATGCTACCTTCCCTACCACTCCCACTGCAATTTTTATATATGTATGTGCACAGATAGTGTATCAGTGACCGGATTGCATTCCAGCAGTACAGATTAGTGCATTCTATTGTACTAAATAGTACGAAGGCAAAATATTCTGCCAGTTTATTAGATGGAGAAGTCCTTGTTGCATAGAAGAACATGGAGGATGTAAAGGGCGGACTGTCGCCTTGCAAGCACCCTAGCCATGTTACTTGTTTGCTGTCGAGGGTGATTAGTTATTGAATGCACTGCTTGAGAAGATGGGCTGGAGAAGATGCACTTGGCCGCAGGGCGACAGCCCCTGGTCCCCTTGTGCCTGGCCAAGGCTGCCTGTGGCCCTGCCGCATCGGCCCTGGCATCGGGCACTTCAACAGCACCCCACCTCGCCAGCTGCCTCAAGCAGCTTTAAATATCAAATCCACCAGATTTTGTAGCATTTTTTTGTTAAACACTAGGTGTCACTAGCATACTCTTAACGCAGCCTGTTGAAATCGGCTGCGTGATGTTTGTTCAGCCCGGCGCCCAAATGCCGAGGGCTTTCTTCTGTGCTTGCGCCTTGCTGGCAGAGTCCCCGCAAATCCTACTCAGTGCAGGTGTGAAGGTGTTCGCAAAGCACCCACGGCACAGGGTGGCTGCCCAAAATAAGTATTTGCATGGGAAACTGCAAAAGCAGGTACTTTCATAGATACAATTTTATCTGCTTTTATGTATTCTCATTGGTCTCAGATAACCATATGAGTACAGAAAAAAAAAAAAAAAAGTATTACTTACCCCAGGAAGAAGAGTTTATTACCCTGTTACCATACTATTAGGGAAAAGACTAAGCCACATGGTCCTGTCCCTTCTCTGCAGGAGAATGGCTGTCTAGCACAGTGATCAGGTCACACCTCTTTATCTGTCCTGTGAAGAGCATAAAGCAGAGTTTTGCTTTGGAAGAGCTGTAAACAAGGCTCTCGTGTAATCACATTCAAATATTGCCCGAGGTTTAAAAAGAAATAACCTTGATCATGAAATAAGGTCTGAATAAACTGTCTTGGTTATTTTTCTATCCTTTGGGTATATTTTAACAAGGTCTTTGTAACAAGGTTTCCACAAAATACTACTGTGTCATGATGCAAATTTAACTTCTGCACAGGCTTTTTTTCCTCTCTTCAGCAAGCAACAGCAGCAATCCTGGCATGGGCGAGGTAAACACAAACACTGCCCAATGGCACACTTGAAGGTACCTTTCAGCTTTTACGATAGCCTTTGGAAAGAAGTGAGGCATCATCCTCTTCTCAGGACCTACTGCCAGACACTGGAAAATGTGCATGGTGAAGTGCAGATTGGCAATGGACAGCTCAGCAGCTTCTCCTCAGCTCAAAAGTCAAGGAGAGTTTATAGTGGCCTGGCATGGATGACAATCTATCTAAGAACTGGCAAGAGACTTTCCCTGCTTGTTTATCTTTTTCGTGACTGGGCAGATGGAGAGTTGCCCCCAGTTTTTCAAAGTAAACAAAAGGATACGCAAATGTCTGAATGACTATGTGAGTTAGGTATCATATACTGTACTAAAGATGAACTCATTTAATGGCCTCAGAAAGTCTGAAAAGCAATAATAAATGCTAAGTTTATCACTAAGGTGCTCTTTATGCCTATACAGAGCTGATCATACTTGTCTTTGATTCAAGACACGTTCAGTGTTCATGTCTGCAAGCTACATTGACTCAGACAGGAAGCCCCAATGCTCCTCTCCATCCTTACACAAGTAATCTAGTGGAGGTTTCCTGATCATTTAGGATAATTTTGGGCATCTAATCTGGGGCAGGAAATAAACTATTTTAATCTCATCTTTTAAAACATCACCAACTGCTTTATCTTAAGGAGCACATATAGAATCTCATCAAGAATGAGACACAAGGATTCTGGATGACAATGATTAAAAAGTTAAGCATTACTTCTTTCCAAAAACAAAAATACACCCAAGTCTCCTGTTTCCTCTGTCTCCATCTCCTTCCCTGCACTCCACATGCTGAGTAAGTAACTGGTTTTCATACTGTGCTCTAAGGACCCAGCACCTCTGGCCCCAACATAAACACTTGCTACCCAGGGACCAGAAGTTTCTATGCTGCTGGCTTGGGGCTGTCAGTAAAAGCATAAAGGCAGAGCTCAAGCTGTCTTATTCTGGCTAGGCATGAAATGAAAATGAGTAGAAAATAAATGATGCTGTTCAAGATAAAGCCATCGAAGGATGAAATCTGTAATAAAGCCTTTATTTCTGAGTTGTTCACTTTTCCTTTGTCCTTCCATTGTGAATAAAGATTCCATATAAAAAGCAGAGTTGATTTACATAGAAATCAGCCAAGTAAAATTGTATATTTAAAATATATTTCAAACTTATATAGTGGATTAGTATAGACAATTTTTTTTACAAATTCAGTCAATTTTATGTATTTAAATGTGTTCCATGTTGAAAGCGAACTAAGCTTTGTTTTTTTCCCCAGAACTAACCCGTCTTTCTGATCAAAGGGAATACACTGATATTCAAAATTTTGCCAATCTCTTTGTTCCCCATTCCTAATGTAGAGATTCTCAGTAATGTCTTCTTCAGACTGCCAAGCGCTGATATAGCTAACAAAGTCAGGCATTTGAAAATCTAATGAAGCTTCCAAGGATGATAACGCTCATGTGTGCATACTTCAGAAAAACATTTACTTGTCTTGAAGAGCTTATCTGGTCCTCACGGCACTGTACCACACACACTCAGCAACACTGATGTCCTTCTGTCTTTCTTAGGCAAGAAAGAGGTATTAGCCTAAATTGGTGGAGAGAAAATTTCCGTTAGAATCCCAATGGCAAAGAAGTTTCAAAGTATTAATATCTTTGCTAATCCCACCTCCCCACATTGCCTTAAAATTGTTTCAACAGCTTCCAAATGTTCAGTTTCAGAAGTAGTAAAATTAGAAGGGTATTGTTAGCACTGTATTTATATTAACTTCAATAAGCACATACTTATTTTTTTCCCAAATATTTCAATTTTTATGTCTCAAGTGAAGTGCTGATTCACCAGTGGTGCATATTACTCAAGGTTTAAGTTGCATTTAAACTTTATCTACTTACTCAGAAGCTTAAGACAAATTATGAAGAACAATTAACTATTACTTTATTTGATGCATTTCAACATTATCCATGAAATTCTGATTCCACTGAAATCACTAGGAACTCTACAACTAATTTTAACAAAAGCAGCATTTAACCTCTCTCTCTTTCCCTCTGTGGGCCAAGGATGAAGTTACTTGTTTAATAAATGTATTTAAGGAAAAGTTTTCTTTGATTTCTTCTGGAGAGAAACGTACCCAAAATGCATGTTTCATGAAGTAACTAACCAACATACCTAACAGTAAATAAACACTTGCTATTTTTGCATTGGACAGCTTCAGCTCTGCGTTCAATAGCAATACTAGCAACTTGAGATGCCCTGAGAAATCCACAGAGTAATCAGTAATGTGTTTGCGACAATTGCTCGGCACCATCTCCAGAGTGCTACAGCACTGATGGAGGATGCAAAAGGTTGGGTACTGCCTCCTGCTCCCTCCAGGCACCACGTGCCTCAACTTCTGCAGTGTCTGCTGCTCGCCCTTACTCCAGGGTCTGTTATTCAGAGGAAAAGAGGGTGAAAATTTAACCTCCAAGCCTGAAGTCATTCCTCTATTTTTATTTTTTTTTTTATTTCTCTCCACACCTTAGGGCTATGTTGGTTCTCTGGAAGGTGTTGCAACTTCTTTTGTCTTTCCCATCACCTCTGCACAATAATCCTTTTAGCCTTCACCTTCATAAACAGCTTAGATGATTTAGCTTCTTTGCCATGCAAACTATTAGACATAGCCTTCTATTATTTCCAGTTAACAAACTACAAAACTTATTTTGTCCTTCCTTACAGCCTGGGTTATAGCAGACCTGTCTGTGTGGTGTGCCAGCCTGTGTGATTAACACACCCAGTCTGCTTCAAATCTGTTAATTACCTGCAGATCCAAGTCCTACTTAACTATGGCCATTAACACCTTTTAGCACAAGAATATAATTCAAAATACACTTTTGCTAAGACTTTTTTTTTTTTAAGGCTAAAAATCTGTTTCAGAGGACCATTTTCTTGAAGAAAGTCCAAGTGCCTAAATGGTCTTGGGAAGCAAGTAAAAAAAAAAGGGTTGTGGTGCAATAGGATCTGGGCTGCTTATTCAAGTCTTCCAAGAAACAACAAAAAAAATACTGACAGAATTTCACAGTTATCTTGTATACCAGCTCCAATGTCTTGGGCACAAACAGTATTTTCCTTGCATAAAATATCTTGTGCTCTAAAGCCATATCCCTTTTTCAGTGCCTTTCAGGACTTTGTGAAAGCTGAGCTTGCCTGCTTATTAAATGTGACAAAACGCCACTTTTCTCACAACAGTAAAGTGTTCACATTGGCTGTCAGCTTCCACAGTTTTAGTTTGGAAATTATGTAATGCAAATGTTAAAGATTTTCCTGTCCCTTCATGCTCCAGGACAACTACAAATTAACATTTGTTGTGAGAAAGTTAACTATTTCATTGCCTTTTAAAGTCAGATATATCAATTGCATAGTATTCTATTTGAATCTCCTTGGGAAAGAAGCACTAGATCACAATGGCTGAAGTGAATCCAAGTTCAATATGCAACACAGAGCCCTAGTAAGAAGATAAATCTTTCTGGGCTATCATCTTTTTGTTCTCACTTTTCACTGAAATACGTTACCCTCTGTGAGGGGAGGAAAAGCCTCAAGGGCTCTTGGTATTTCTCAACTGCAAATTTCCAGCTACTTGCTATATTTATGGCTACATTATCAGTCTTCATCAGGATGCAGTAAATACCTTTGTAGAGGTTAGTATCTTGGATTTAGTTCAAATGTTATTTTCAGTGGTGATAGAAACTTGACTTAAATCACTCTTGTCATGTATTTGAGACACTCAGCTTGTTTCACCTTCTCTCTCTCCCTTTTCAAACGAAGGACAGATCCCCTGCTTGGAGCCATTGAGAATAAGAAACTTTGCTTTGTTGCCTACCTGCCAGCTCTCCTTTGGTCTTCTTGTTCCCCTAGCACTCGTCTGATCTTTCAGACTCCACAGACAACTCAGTAATTTCTGCTTTGTCATCCCAAGGCTTTCAGTCTCTGCATTCTCACACTTTCTTCATTCAATTTCACCTTGTTTTACAACTCTCTCCCATGTGGCCAGTCCCCCTGAACCCCTTTTCTTTTTAGCACACCCTTTCTATTTCCATACCATCATCATTCCCGTTCCCTTACTCCACTGTCCTCAGCTCCAACAGACATTGGTAAAAAATATTCCAAAAGACTTTGGAATAATACAAAGAAATGCACTTGTCTGAAAATCCATCCTCTCCCATGTACACTGCAGTCTTATATTCAACTGAAACCATTATTTTTCCATGGTTCAGTCTACCTCAAGCTTCAGCATTGAGCATCTTAGCACCTCGCTATGCAAGATTTCTGTAACATCCAGATTTTCAGATTTTGTATTGCCCAGATTCTTGTCACTTCATTCTGAGTGAAAACTGATGCTCCCTAAGAGGACCTTTTCCCCCTTTCTCTCCACACCTACGCCTTCTCCCCACCTCCACGTTTCACATATTTGACATAGACCTATAATTAGCCTAATTAAATCAGATCAGTATGCCCCCTTTATATGAATAAATTATGTATTTTAAGAAAATAGATTGGGCTGAAATGTAACACCCCTGGAACATTCTTGCTTAGAGCAGGTGTCATTTGTAAAAATGTGCTAGCAGCTTGCCTGCCTGAGACACAAATCTTCCTCCCTCCCTTTCAACCTCTTACCTCTGTTTTTTCCCAGTCACTTGTTGTAATAGTTTCAAACTCTAACCTAAAGTCCTCATTAATTTCTACCTAGGAGAAATACATCCACAACCCTCATTCCCTCAGAGAGCTGATTTCCCCTGCTCCTTGTCATATTTCCTTACTTTCACTTGTTCTCAACTCCCCTCTGCGATCTAGCCCATCAGCCTCAAACAAGGTTTTGCATTACTTGCCCTAAAAATAGCAACCTCTTCAAACTGTATATCCATCTTTCTTCTTGCCATTATCTCCTGCTATTAGAACCTCTAATCTGGTGTAGAGAAAGTAATGTCGCCTTCTTGTCCAAAGTCCCTCTTCTCTGGGGACCTCCTCTAGTCTTGTTCCCAGTGCTCCAGACAAGTGTTCAGATCTGCTGGCACTGCTTGAACTCAAAGGACACTGTTTCCTTCTCCTGTTTCTTTCAGGTGGTCAGTCAGCTCTACTTACACCCATTTAAATACCAACCCTGGCCTGCAAATGTAGAAACTGCCAAAACTCTCCCTCAGCTCTCAGCCTGCAGCCCTCTGCTTGACATCCTCTGCAGAGCTGTCAGAACGTCACCTCTCTTATTTGCTTTTTAGAGTTCAATAACAAACACTGTATTAGTATTTCCTTTTCTACATCCAGTCAAGCACTTCACACTTCTATCAACTATATGTGCCCAAAAAGTTAGTGTTGCTTCTCTCTATGCTTACCTCCTGCCCTTTTCTGCCTTCTTCGTGTTTGTTCTTCCCTAACTTGCAAAACCCATCCTCTTCCATTATTTCAACCAACCTGTTTGGTTAAATAAAATCCATCCATGCGAAAGGACGGGTGATGTCTTCCTCTTCTGATTTTTCAGTTATGGCACTCCCATTCCTGAGAACTTCCTTTGCACCAATTGCAAGACAAAAGGAACCACAATGAATACCTAATGTTAGATCTTGTACATCAAAGGACCATGACATTTGCTTATATTTCAGAGCAGATCCTTTAGAAGAAGAACCAGGTTTAGTTTTTAATCTTTCCATTCATATAAAATCCACAAGTAAACACTGATAAATTGATTCACTGTAACTTAGAGAGCGTTTTTACTTTCAGCTTTCATCTACTAGACCTCACTATGCTTTTTGCTGGAGACCAAAGAGCCTTCTGTCCTCCAAGTGAGACAATTCCCACATCGATCCTTCCTTAAAATAAATCAGCTGAGTATCTGAACTATGAGTCATGCTTTCCAGGACTTTAATAATCCTCAGAACCTTCTTCCATTTTTTTTTTTTTTCAAAATCCTTCTTTTATTGTGGAAACCGCAACTGACTGGACACAGACACAGTTTTCTACCGTAGGTTGCACCATGCCAAATCACAAAATTTTCCCCACTCAATGTGCCACTTGTACTGCAATTTAATCACCAGGGTCCCCAGACCTTCCAGTATGAAAAAGATAAACACACTGAGAGCCCTATTCATGTGGACAGAAGCAAAGAAAGTTATGTTTCAGAATGAGGTTTCTAATACTTATACAAATGATTTTTCTTTTGAAGTGCAGAAATCCACAAAGACCTTGAGATTATTCCCTCACTTAATTTCCTTTTCACCTAAATACTTTCCAAAGCGTTGGTGAACGTGTTCTCAAAAATCTAGGCTCTCCCTTGACCTGTGTGTGATTTTTTTTTTCTGGCTTACACAGAACTTCCAAACTTTGTAATCAATGGAAATGGCCACTAGAACCAATGGAAAATTCCCTTCAGGAGGTCTCCTTTCCTGGGTGGCCTTGACAAACCGTCAGGTCATCCAAACTGCTCTCCAGCCAGACAACTATTTATGTACCAGTCTTACGGGTAAAATCAGATTTCTTGCTCAGGCATTTAATTAGCATAGACACTTCTATTGCATTCTCAGACAGTTAACTGTTTGAAGAGAAGTTACAAAGTGCAAAATTAAATAGGTCAATTGTTTCATATATTATTTCCTAAAACTTACACCAAAATTTCCAGAGCTTTCCACATGGAGAAAATACTGACAATTCAGATCTAGAAGCTGAGCAAATTTCTTGGCCATCTCTTTTTACACTCTTAGATACAAGATACCTAGTCCTACCAATTAATTATTTCTATCTGCTTTTGAAACTTAGTTTCTGTTAGAATGGAAAGTGTTTCCTGCTCATAGGTGGCTGCATCGCCTGGATGTTTCCTCAGATGCAAAGAAATGTAATTATTTTTAGTCTTCTTTACACTGTTCAAATTTTACCAAATTGTTCTAGTAATGAGATCATGCTGTTGTCACAAGGACCGTGAAGAACTCTGTACAGGAATTTCTTCTTCATTCTGTTGCTACAATTTTGTCATTTGACTTTCCTTACCAGTTTTCTATATTATTCCATTTCTGATTTGTCCACAATGCTATATAATTATGAAAGAGAAATTTGACAGTGTTGTATTAGTTTATTTTCTTTTCTTCCCTCTAAGCAGCATACTCTCCTTCTTTATTTACAGAACTGTTTTTTCTATGTGTGGTAACATGTACTTGAATGTTCCTAGTTAATAATAGTGGGGTTTTTTTGGTGAATATTTTGTGAGTTTTGACTTAACTTACTTTTCTTTAAAGGTGAAAGTTCAAACTTGTTTATTACTAACGTGAGCTTTATTCTCTTTGCACAGAGCCAATATTAACACATTAGAAATCACTTTACTCTGAAGTTACCACCAAATTTGGTCTACCAATCAATTCCTCTTCATATTTCAAGATGAAGTCTAATGCAGAAGTCCCCCGAGCTGGACATAGCACTTTTTGATTTAAGAAACTGCCCTCTATAACATTTAAAAATTCCGAGAACATTTTATTATTGGTGATGTGAGACTGGCAGTACAAGACACTCAGATGGAAATCCCCCATGATAAAACACTGCTTTTCCCACACATTATAAATACATTTTAAGATATCAATTACCCTGATCTCTAGAGCAATGTCTGTGGCAGACATTGTCTTGAGCTTTTTTTGTTAGGGCACTGACCCTTAAACATTCATGGGCTTTTGGCTTTTATGCTACCAGAGCTTTGAATATCATCTCCCTTTAGATCAAACTCAGGCTCTGCATAAAATGCCAACATCTCTGAATTTCCATATCTTCTACCACTCTTTCCTCAAAGTTTGTTTCCTTGCTTTTCTTCCCGGTTCCTTCAAAGGCAGACTTTCCCTCCTTCTCACAGCCTTCTCTGCCCCTTTCTGCTCTTTGTCCTCCCCTTCACACCCCACTCAAGTCCCTACCACTCTACCAATAAATCCATTTCCAACATACTGGGTTACTCATCATCTGAACTTCTTGTTCCTCATACATTGTTTAGATGCTAGTTTTCCCACCATTTTCAGCATCCAAATTAATGTCCTCCTCTCCCTCTCAGCAATGTCCTGCAGGTGGATCGGGGCAATCCCAGGCACAAACACAGGCTGGGCGGGGAATGGATTGATGATGTTTCAGAAAAAAAAAAAAAAAAAAGCTAAAACCTCTACTTGACAAAGTAAACTTCAGGAGGGGCTGGAAGTAGCAGAAAGATTTGTTTACCTGCAGCACAGAGTGGTTTGGAGGCTTCATGGTTTGTCAGAAAAAAGTTTTTCTAAGGATTGGAGTTGCACCAAAGTCAACTGCTGTTCCCCTTGATGCCTGGGACATCTGAAATTTGTCAGAGGAAGGGTTCTTGGTGCCTTGTACTGTGGAGGAACAAGGCAAAAGGAGGAACATCGCCAATTTGAGCCTTAGATCTGTCTTCCATTGGCCAATCAAATAACAAGGAATCTGTATTTGGAGCACTGGGGAGAGAAGAAAAAACAATCTATTCATTATTTTTCATTTAGGAAAAAAATAAAGACTCCTTACCTTGGCTGAAGATTATTTGTGCTAATACGACTAATAATACATTTGAAAAATTAAGTCTATAAATTTTTTGGTTCAAATGTAATAAAAGCAATTTTTTTTTTTAATTCCAAAACATTATTAAAATGGTAGAAAAAAATAATGAGGCTTTTTTTCCCCCAAACTATGAAAATTAATTTAGAAATGAATACATAGCACAGACAGTAAATTCTGCTTTGAGACAGGAGAGAAAAATAACCATAATCTCCTATAGAGTCTCTGATGGCTGAATATGAGAAATTAATCACTGACAGGTGGAGAGGACAATTCTCCATGCAGTGTTGAGCTTCCTATTCTCTGAATGACAGCCAGTTAGAATAAGAGAGCCAAAGATAATAAGAGGTGCTTTGCTGCATTAACTTTCTGATCACCAACCGTGCATCTGCAGCAAAAAGAGGTTTGCCCAAAACCTGAACTGGGAGTACATCTTAAATAAGTATGTATTAATCCTGTACTCACATTTCCTTTGGAAGCCTTCCAAAGTGCTGTCGGCATTTGTCACACCTCTGGCCAAACTCCCCACTCCCCAGCATTCACTACACTTAAATGTTTGGTGTAGACACTGAATTAATAAGAATTTGCCTCTCCTTTATTCAGTGCAGGCTCCTTGGTCTTCAACTTCAGGCTTTATTTTGGGAGAATACTCTGCCCCATGAGACTCCTTGATTCAACTTGCCTATGCTCAAACCTTCTGTATCTCAGAGTTTCTGTGAGTTCGTTCACCATCCTCACCAAAAAGCTTCACATATACATTTCTCTGGGGTACCCAGGAAAAGGTGAGTACGGAAGTGTAACAGAGGCATCAGAGTAAACAATCCCACATCAGGTTCAGAAGAAACAAACTGAATCAAACCATAGAATTTGTTGCTGTGGTGTGGTCTGGATGTCAAACACAACACTGCCATGCCTGCCACTAGATAAAGTCAGGAGGCAAAACCCAATCCCCCAATGCATGTTAAAAACATGCAGAAAAGAGTTGTTGATGAAGTCTCTGATCTGCAGGTCAGTGGACATTGACATAACAAGCATCACTATGCTCTAAAACTTTTTCCTAAGCATCCAGTATAGCCCTCTGTCAAAGCAGGATGCTGGGCTGTATCATCTTTCACTCTGACTTAAAATAGCTGTGGACTTATGGTATAAACCAGCAGGGATATTACAGAGAAGTATCTAAACCATTTTTTTTCTGCTTTAAACAATACTGGTAACATAAAGATCTAGAAAATTACGAATATATCTAAGCAAATGGGTGTCTTTCTTTGTTTCCTCACAGATACCAAATGTCTTCTCTGTTGCAGAGAAAGAAGGATTTATTTTGTCTGAGCTTTCTGTCCTCAAAATGGTAGCTAAGAGAGTCTCCTTTATATATACCTCAGTCTTTCACCAGCATGAAACCTCCCTGTTCAGCTTCAAATCAGTGTCAGCTGAAGGAAGCCCTTCAGCCACAGGTGAGTTGTCTTTTAATCAACCTGCCTGAAGAACACATACAAAACCAGTGCCGGCCACCCTTTTCTCTGACAGGGCTTTGCTTGGAATGGATGATCAATAAGATTGCTTTGACATAAAGCAGACATAAAGTTAGCTGTAGGCTTAATTCCTCATGCTGATACTTGTGGGGTTTAGAAGAATAATGTCACCTGAATAAAGGTGATGTTGTAAGGTGAAATGGGTCAAATGCTAGATGTACATTATCAGTTTAGAACTGGAGGTGAAGGATAAGCATCGTAAACTGCAACTACCAGGCAAAAATAATAACAAATAGCAAGTATTTTTTCCAGATGGGATTTAGCTTTCTATATATACTGTTAAACATTTGAGAAGTTTTGGGTTTCATTTTTCTCTGTAAAGGCTATATAAATACGTACATGAAAAATTATAGTTTTTAAAAGTCATACAGGACACATAAGATGAATGTAAAAACTTCTGTTCTGTAAGCATGTTTACTTCCTGAATTTCTTATCCAGATTTTAAAGTACAGCTCTATGTTCCATGTCTCTCAGGTGGCAGTATTTAAAATCACTGCTAACACCTTCAGAAGCTGATAAGCTTGTTTCAGTGCTGTCAGCTAAGTCCCTATACCTTTATCTGGAGTTTTCATATGCTACAAAGTTCAGTGACTGCTTACCTCATATTCACAGAAATATTTCAACATTTTGTGCAGTTCAACCAAAACAATCTTTCAGGATCAATGTGTGTCCTGGGGCAGAATTAAGCCAGTGCTCAGTAGTGCACTGAATTAGTCTTTCTGGTGGCCTGATTTCTTTAATCTCTGTTAAGAAAAAAAAAAAGCTCACATCTATAAGGATGTGATTTTTTTAAAAATGGAAATTTAAACTAAATGCTGATGCTACAAGCAATTCACAACCTCTTTTCTAAAGCGTGTGGTCTTCTCTATGGATCTCAACAGACCATTTGTTCTGAGGTCCAGCTTTTTCGGCTATCTTGCTGCTCTTTGTTTGCAAAGCAGAACCAGGGTTCACTGTTTATGATACAGTGATTAAAAGAACACTTGCAATTCATTCCTGCACCCTGTCTTACTCCTGTACATGCTACTGTTGTCCTAGCTCTGATGTAATTAACATGGCTCTCCAGTCACTGAGGAGAGCTTGCGTGGGTGGGAACATTGCTGCCACCTGCTACCGCTGCTTTATCAGAGACCTGTGTCTGAAAACTAATGCCTTCTAAAAGCTGGAACAAGCTTTACACTTTTCCACGTGGGAGCAGAATGAAGCAGAAGTAAATCAGAACTTTTCACATTATGAGAATGGCAAACTGTTACAGAAATAAGCTGGAGCACTAAGTAGGGCCAGGTCTTTTGTTGGTATACATTTACGCGGCTTAATTTACTTTGGAAGAGTCCATTCACTTCAGTTGAGGATCTGACCCTTGTCAGGGTCTTTAAAATTTTGAAGAATAGTTGTTTATAAATATGCAGATTTGCTGCAAGCTCTTTTCCTTTTGAAGAGGCTATCTTTTCCTAGTATTCATTTCAAGAATGATTAGTGTTTTAAATCCTTGTTATGCAGTAATTTTTCTTTCTTTGCTTGTTCGTTCATCTGTTCAGCAAGGTGCCAGTATGACATATGTGATGCAAGTCAGTTCCTACCTGCTCTTGGAGCTGCTGCACCTTGTGCAGGAACAAATTCTAGACTGATTAATGCTGCACACAGTCTGTAGAACAGCCAATTCCTATGGACACCGACGTGACTGTAACAGTAATGGGATCTGATTGGTGTCTATCCTGACCTGAAAAGCATCATAGCCCACAGTGACTGATTTCGTTGGGTAATTATTATTTTTTAATTTGGATCCAATAAAGAGCTTCTCTCTATTTGGGCCTAACATTGTTAAATGTTAATGCTGCCCACAATGCTTGGTGTGCTTCCTTCCATAAACCGAACAAAGTGGCTGTGCTCTCTTGCCAGCCATGGATTTATTGGAGTATGGATTGCACATATTTAACACAGTCATCAGGCCACAAAGGTTCCATCACAATTTGCCTATGAGCTAACATCATTACAAGGCAGACGTCATACATCTTCATGACTGATATGCTGATCTTTCCCACTCCATTGACTAACGAATTGGCACACACAATGTTCTCCAACATTAGTGTGCATCCCTTTGATTTACAGCATGGAAGCAGGGGGCTGTTAGCACTTGGATGCTGATGAATTCCAGACAGCACTTGCACCTGGCTGACCAGGATGCTTCCCTCTGAGAAGAGCAGTGCTTGCATCCCGGAATTGTAAATAACAAAGATGGTGGGCCTCGCTGTCTGCAGTTTCACCTCTATGATGCCATCAGATTGCTTTCCTTCCTGAGCCAAAACTCCAGCTGCTATAAATCAATGCACATCAATTTACATCAGTTGTCCTCTGAACAGTGTGTCTCAGCCTTTCAGTTTGTCTACTTTAAAGATATATCTGGGAGCCACCAATACATCCTTGCTCCTGAGGTTTGTCAGTGCCAGAGAAAAGTGCTCAAGAGAAGGCAAAGAGTGGATTTCTGCCTACAATGTGTTCAGCCCTGCCAATCTGCAGCTGTGGTGGGAAACAGGTGGCCACTGGCCCAGCCCTGCCCCTGTGAACAGAGGGGAGGAGGCATGGGGAAAGATGGGGAGTGAAAGATGGGGAGTGAAAGGAGATTTGGCCCAGATCTTTTGTGTGCTGAACTAATTGGTTGGCTACAGACTCCCGTTTTGCTAGCAGCCTTGTATTTATGTTACCTACAGCACAGACTACCTAGTTCTAATGACTGACATTAAATACAGATGAATTTCGACCCTTTAGAAGTTGCCATCACATAGAATAGTCATTTTCCAGTTTACTACTAAATCCATCTGATGAAACAAAAGAGCCAATCAAGGTACCATCCATTCTGTGAGCAGGACAAGGCAGGAGCAATTGCTTGGATGTGTCATGGATGAAAGACTGAACATCATTTGCATTGGGAGTTTGTGGTGTATTGAGCAAAAAAACAGCCAGTAAAAGCATTTCCAAAGTTAAAATAGGAAATTCTTATTTTATGTAGCAAATAAATCAGAATTGTAAGAAGTTCGGCAACTGATGTATCACTAAATCATCCAGATCTTCCCACAAGGAGATATATTTCAGCCTCTGACACACCATTTCAATGATGACTAAAATATATTACTCTTTGTAGAGTCTTGGTTTGTTTATTTTAATTTTGAGATGCCTCATATATTTATACAGATTTCATATCAGTAAGATATCATAGATTTACCTGTTTAACCAGAGGATTTGGAGACACAGGCAAGCTTCTTCCTATGACTCATGGAAACACAGCATGTAAAAATAATTTTTAAAAAACATGATCAGACAGTCTAACTAACCTAAGGGAAAGAAAGAGGGATTTTTTTTTTTTTTTGTCTCAGTTACTAAAATGGTCACCTCACTTAGAAATTCATAGCAGACTCATCACATGACTAATATACCTAGTCACAATTTGCAGATAAGAAGTGGGAGGTTTGTCACTGAAAACGTGAAAACTGAAAGAGGTTCTCCTGGATGGAGAGAGATGTCAAGGGAAGCCAATTCCATATACCTCTTAAGAGAACAGACCCAGAACTTCATTGAAACTATACAAAAACAAAGCAGAAGTTTGATTAGTTTTCCATGCTCTAGTTTCTGCATAGAATCTAGGTGGCAAATAGGAATTGGTTGTTAGTGTTTGTAGATGGCAAAAGTTGAGGACAGAAAATAAAAAAAAAGAAAAGAAAATAAAGAGTTATGTCACAGAAGAGATTGTTACACTACTTACAATCAAAATTAGATCATTTTTCAAAGCAGCTAGCTATGAACGTAAGCTGCTTTTGGGCATCTTTAATTTATGTGACTTCTAGTGGCAAAGAAAATAAGGCACTTTGATCCTATTCTTAATAGCATTACAGGGATAAAATGTTTCACAATGTGACAATGTCCTATACAGCACTGCAGCACCAGTAATATAGAGAGTAGAAAAACCTTTCCTTTTAATATCTAGCTCTTACTGTCCCTCATTGTGGATAAATCATACTTGTTTTGCTGAACTGAATAATAGAAATAAGTGTTTTAAAGATCTAGGTAAACTATGAATCAAATTTCTAAAGTGTGCTGATCATCTCTTTTCAGATGATTTTTCACAGAGATAATTGGGGAAAACAAGGCTGACTTGAGGATGGAGCTGAATTTCATCATAAAGAAGCACCAGCACTGGAGCTATCTGGGAATATATTGCACCACCCAG
Source organism: Tetrax tetrax (assembly GCA_009806455.1). Classification (NCBI taxonomy): domain Eukaryota; kingdom Metazoa; phylum Chordata; class Aves; order Otidiformes; family Otididae; genus Tetrax; species Tetrax tetrax. The sequence goes on from WHYT01015868.1 coordinate 90,928, forward strand.
AATGAAAAGATGAACCTGTGGATGTGAGAAGAGGGGAAGGCATAGAGATGGGTGCAGAGGAAGACCAGTTTGTACACAGTGCTGGGAGGAAGACCTGCTCTATGTCTGCAGCCAGGTGTGGTGGAGGGACCAACTTCCAGCAGAGTCTGTGGAAGATAAAAGAGCACATGTGCCAAAACAAGACAAGATTGTCTACCCACTTACTGAAGGGGCTGATTGAAATGTGTAAGAAAAACACTCCTTTCTTCTCCATGCCAGCAACTGCAATGGCATCCCTCAGAAGAAGAGCAGCAGGGCAGAGAAGACCTGCAAACACCAGTGGGACCTCATCCCTGAAGGACCAGCCCAAGTGCTCCCTTTCGTGGCAGCTCTGTTCCTGTGCAGAGACCTGCTCAGAGGAAAGGACTATGGAACCTCGTGGGAAATAAATCCCTGAACAGTGGAAGGAGGGAGCAAAACAAGTGGATAATTTACTGAAATAAGAAGTTTTTAAATTTAAATAAATTCCCACTAGGCCTCACTCTTTTTTTTCTTCTTCGTTAGTATTCTTACTTGGCCTGTGTAGTCTTGCTGCCTTGGCTTCCAGAAGCTTTCATGTGTTCAAGATGCTGTGAAAAACTACATTAATATTTACTGAAAACCCCTTTGCTGGGTGTCATTAATCTATCTTGATTTTCTCATCTCCTGCTGTTCGTCTTTTCTTGAAAAGTTCCACTCCAAAGAGAAGTTCTCTTCTGTCCAACCCTGCTTCAGATCTGCTTGCTCCTTCACTGACCTATTGCCTCAAGGCATTGCAGTAAAGGGGAGCATAGCTGGATTTGTCCGTCTGGTGTTCCAGGCTGGAGAGCAAAAAGTGGATAGACTCAATATTGTTCAAACTGTTCTTACCCACCTGTGCACAACAACTTCCCCACCTCTTTGGAAGGTGTAGGAACTCCTTCATGGAAAAAAATAAAAGCAGCTCCATCAGAGTGTGTGGACTGTGAAGGCAGCAAAAGCAATCAACAATAGATCTTAAAATGCTGTTCTCACTGTGAAACACAGGGTTCAATTACATAAGCAAACTTAAATAAAAATCTGCAGGTCATTATCCTGTAAAATGAAAACACACCACAAAATTTTAAACTCTCTAAGTTTTCTATGAAACATACGGTATGTACTGAAAAGATCAACCTGTTTGTTTAAATATAGCAATATCCTACACACAGTGCCCAGCGAAGCAGGGCTGGCTCTTCCCTGCACATCTCTATAAAGCTTATAAAACTCTCTCATCATCAAGCATATACTGTTGTTGTGACTTCTGTGATGGCCTTCTTCCTTCTCCTTAGCTGCAATTTAGAGATAGAAAGAGAACAAACTGCAGACAAAGTTTGATCTGAGATGACACGGCTAATTTTGGGAAAAATGTCCCCCTACTTCTCCAGATGTCGGATTTAATCTGAAGCAAGCACAGTGTGCAGATAGTAAACATAATATCCTCCTAATTATATTAAATTACCTCTCAGGAGCTGCTCTGCCCTCTTGTCAAAGGCCAGGAACTGGCTTTTAATGATGAATGTGAACCTCAGTGGGACATTCTATATCATCATTTAATTCAGCAAATGTAGCCCAAATCAGTTGTATAGGTGTAATTAGATGCTGCGAAATAATTACCTTGGCCTTACCATTAAAAATTTCTTGCTTGTATCCCCTTGTGATCTATGAACAAATTACTTTATTAGGAAATCATTAGAGCTCAATTTGTCTCTATATACTACAGACATCAATATTCATTTCTCATAATGGAACCACACGTTCTTGCCATAAATTCATAGAACTACATAGCCAGCCATCAATTTGGAGTCATTACTAACCTTAACAAAAAGACTGTTTTTACATAGTAAGATCTCTTTCTTATGCACCGGCTTCCAGCAGAAAACTGAGCTTTATTGTTAGGCCATTAGCTCAGACAACCTCTGTGGTATTATGTCCCACTGCATAGGGAGAGCTTTTTGTGTGGCTGATCTCTTTGTGCTACTGCAATATCCAAGCTTGGGTTGGCAGGAGCGAAATATCTCCTCCAGTAAATTATGCTGTTATGAAAACATTGCTATTATCAGGGCCTTGAAAGCAGCCCATTCAGGGTGTTGGTGCCAGCTCTCAGCCTGTGCAGGGCAGTGGGGAGGCATCCCCAGATGGGCAAACCCTGGCCATGGCCAACTCATCACACAGGAGCTACTGGCCCTTGCTGTGCCGTAACAGTGATCTCAGGGCCCCTTGCAACTTTTATTTGGTATCTATTTCTCTGCAGATTTCTCTGAGCATTGAGAAAACAGGCTACTCCAATGTCCTTGGTGTGGGGACACGGTACAGTTTTAAGTCATATCTAGCAGTGAACTGATTTATTGACCATTAGAATTTACAGAGCAGATGTAAGGAGGAAAGGAGACCATCAGTCAGACCCCAGGTCACCTGCTGTTATAAATTACCTTCACATGATTCAGTCTTTAGCTTTCATGCAAGTGTAGGTTCTCACTGAAGTCTGTTATTGCAGGGCTGAGCAAAACCACAAGCTCCAGCTAATTCTCTGCAGTGGTGGTTGGGCAATCACTTCCTATTGAATTGGGCCAATATATAGCAGTTGCCATCTCAGTACTTCTCTGAACACCACAAATGCCCATACAAGTAATTCTTATACTAGGGCTTCTAAATTTCCATTTTGATATGTGCAAACAGTCCTCCGTTTTATAACATGACCATTTTTCTGGATTTGGTGTGCCACAGGCATTTGACAAAGATATAAATTAAGATTATCTATACACAACAATATGATCAGAGAATTCATAATCACTTCAGAAAAAAAGGCACTAGTGGTTTTTAAAAAATATTTCTTAGAACCTGATAAGGACTGAGAACATTCTCAGGTTGCTTATTCTTTCTTCCATTTCAACAGGTACAAATAAGCATCTGTTTCCAGTTATAAAGTTGTCAGTCTGGAATCACGCACCACACATTGTCAGTACCCCTGTGGTCACTGCAGTGGAGCTCACTCTGCCATGCATCTGGTTCACAAGCTACCAGGGTTCCGACTTCTCCATTTGAATCCCTTTGACCCCTTTGAATCCCTTTGATGGTGGCCAGGTAGTAGGTGTCATGGCCGTCCAAGCTGCTGAGAAAATGCAGCAGAAGTAGTGGCACTCAGCTGGAAGCAAATGAAATGCCAGACTCCCTGCAAAACCCTTTCAGGCACTTTATCTAGGCACTGAAGTTGTTAAAACAGCAACTAGACAATAAGTGTTTCAGGCCAATTCCTTGCACAAAAGGAACAAAGAGCTAAAGTCATCAATATAAGTTGTATAAATCAACTGAATAGGCAGCTGGAAAATGACAGCAACCTATATTATGAGACTTAAAAAGGGAAGATAAAATATAGGTGGATTTTTATCTTTTGAGTTTATAAGGCCGTGTTTGATGTACCGTAAGGTCTTGCTAGACTTAATGGGCCAAATTCCTCCCTGGAGTAACTCTATTAAGTTTGATTGTCTCCCATCAGGATGGTTTGAACCAAGAGAATTATGTATGCTACAGCAGTAGTTTTAGGTGCTCCACTTTTAAGAGCTGCCATGCCTCAGATGCTACGTTAATTCCAAGGCCAGGAAGCATACATAAAAAATTGCAGAAAGCAGCAGAAAGAACAATGCAGTACAGAAACAAACTTAAAACTTGTGCTCTCAGCCAGCACAAACTGAACAGTGATGAAAGAGCTCAATCCTTTGCTTCCTGCACACTGCATCTTCCAATTATATTAATGATTTTTTCTTTACCTTGCCTGTTTGACACTCCCCCCCCAAGTCAAATCACACCAGCATGTCCAGAACGGCGCTCAGGAGGGGACTGCTTTGCTCGGGGGAAAGTGTTTTCAAATGTCATTCTGTCTCTCTTTAAGTTACACAGATTTCTCTTGTTTTCTGATAACCTCCAGCTCTGAGTTCAGTCTGATAGACTGACAGCTATTCTTGAAGCTGGCTATTACTCAACAGTTACACCCAAGGACCCAAAATGAAAAGAAGCAGATCTCCTTTTCAACCCCAGAGAGAGTAATTTTCAAACAGAGGTGCCCTAAAAGCATTCCAATGAAGGTGAGGACGTTCCTATACAGTTATTTAAGCCTCTGCTAACAGTAGGCTTTCTTGGACTTGGAGTACGGGTTGTGAAACATTGCTTTAAAAGTTTTACTGCCTTAAATGTACCTTTTATTTTGCTGATTCACAGCTATCAACCAAGAATAGTTAAAATAAAACATCAAATAAAACATACTATGTTCAAGATGGCAAAAATGGAATAAGTCATTGAGATTCTTACTGCAGTCTTACTTTGTTACTTGACCTTACTGGGAGGTCAAAAACAGATTTTGATTTTGGAATGGAAGATTTTGCAATTGAAGGTTAAAATATAGGGATTTGGACTTTTCTTAGGCCCACACTTCCTTCAGTTTCACCTGTTTTTTCACCTTTTCTGTTGTAGTTTGTGGGTCCAGCTAGGTTAGCAGTTTGGTCCTAGCAGTAAGCACAAGCAGGTAACAAGAGAAGGGAAAATACTTTGTACCCACATGACACCCACCAGTGCGCTGCTGATGGGTAAAGAATCACTTTCTTTTGCTTTGAACCTGGATCCGACAAGTGCCATTTGTTGGCTGACAATTCTTGTATTGGAAAAGACAGTGAAAAGTCAACACCTTTGCCATGTCAGGATGCTGTGGATTCCTTTTATCTGTTTTCCTAGGCTGCTCAGTCATTCCTTGCCTTTGATTATCCATTTTGAGATACAAGAACAATTTAGCTTTTTTTTTTTTTTCACGGATCTAACATGTTCCCAAGATCTTGTTGAGAGCCCATCATTTCACACATAACACTGAAGTGGCTCCCCATCTCCCCCAGGTGCGTTGCTCTATATTTTCCAAAATGAATTTTAGATCTGTTTTGTTATCATATACATTAGTAAGTCATACAGCTCAGTAAAAACAGATTTTAAGGTGACCCAATTTTAGAGTGAACCAGTTGATGCTGAGAATCCAGCATCCACAGCATGTGCATTTCGAGTGTATATGTGTGGGAGGCTACTTGGGACTAGTCTGGGCGCAAGGACTGAAAAGAATTTAGTAGTCAGAGTGCGTCTTCCAGCTTTGTTTCTGCTAAGCTGCAACTAGATTTTGCACTCAAAGAGTTTTTGACAATGCAAAATAAAGCACAGTAATTGAGAATCATAACATTTGCTTCAAAAGCACTTTCCTGATAAAAACTAAAATGCTAATGTAGACACTCCTCCAATACCTTCTCTTCCTATTACACTGAATAACTTCTTAGCATCAGCAAATTTATACTTCACTGCTCACTGTACTTTCAATGTTATTTATAAATACATCGAATTTGAGAATGTACTCCCAAATTCATCCCAAGATACCACATAGCTCCTCCCACAGAGCAGACCCTTTTGATGGGTGAGTCAGCTTTATTTCCTAACCCTCTTGGAATTAAAATTGTTTGGGCCATGAGTCATATTTGAAATTGACAGTTTCAACTGTTAGTCTGACAACTTTACATTAACTCTGTTGGGCTAGTCTTTTTGTTCTCTCATAGCATGTCAATCCACGTCACTAATGACAAATTGTCTGAGTACCCTAAACCTGTCCTACCTTAAAACTTTCACAAGTAGCAGCTATTTTTACGTGCACTGAACAGGAGATCTAGAAGTAGATGTAGCACCAGAGTAGATGTTTCTCACTATCTTACTCTGGATAGTAACCTGGTCCATGGCTCTATGTAGCTGATCAGATTTGGCTAAAGCCCCTTTTATCCCTGTCATACATATTGTTTTTCAGCTGGATGTGTTCTTTGCTGTAGCTTACTGTTCGGCAGAAAAAAAAAAACAATTGAGCCAACACAGCAGTGAAGGGAACAAGTAAAGTGGGAATGAGTGAATAACAGCCCAACAAGAGGAATCTAGGACATCATATTGATAAAGAACAGCTTATCTACTAATGGCTTGAGTTGCATTCATAGAATCATAGAATCATAGAATCATAGAATGGTTAGAGTTGGAAGGGACCTTCAAAGGTCATCTAGTCCAACCCCCCTGCAAGAAGCAGGGACACACCTGACTAGATCAGGTTGCTCAGAGCCTCATCCAGCCTGGCCTTGAACGTTTCCAGGGATGGGGCATCCACCACCTCTCTGGGCAACCTGTTCCAGTGCTCTACAACTCTCATT
>WHYT01015868.1:97222-138603 GCA_009806455.1 Tetrax tetrax
CAAGGGCGCATTGCCGGCTCATGCTGAGCCTCTCATCCACCATCACTCCCAAGTCTTTCTCCTCAGGGCTGCTCTCAATCCATTCTCCGCCCAGCCTGTATTTGTGCCTGGGATTGCCATGACCCAGATGCAGGACCTTACACTTGGCCTGGTTGAACTTGATGAGGTTGGCACGGGCCCACCTCTCCAGCCTGTCCAGGTCCCTCTGGATGGCATCCCTCCCTTCCAGCGTGTCGACGGTACCACATAGCTTGGTGTCATCGGCGAACTTGCTGAGGGTGCACTCTATCCCACTGTCCATGTCGCCGACAAAGATGTTGAACAGGGCCGGGCCCAACATGGACCCCTGAGGGATGCCACTGGTGACTGGTCCACTTGGACATTGAGCCGTTGACCACCACTCTCTGAGTGTGGCCATCCAGCCAACTCCTTATCCACCGAGTGGTCCATCCATCGAACCCATGCCTCTCTAGTTTAGAGAGAAGGATGTCGTGCGGGACAGTGTCAAATGCCTTGCACAAGTCCAGGTAGATGATATCCGTTGCCCGTCCCTTGTCCACCGATGCTGTTACCCCGTCATAGAAGGCCACCAAATTGGCCTTCATGTTTGCTACCATTTCTGAAAGTGCTGATACACATTCAGTATTCTGAAAATTATTGATGTGACACACTGTCAGACACTAACCTGTTTCAATCACTTGAGACCTGACTTCAAGGCTTACCTTCTACCTTGCTTGGAAGATGATGCAGGGATCAGTATGGGAATGTCTTAGAAATACTTAATCCTGGAGGTGAGAAAGGTCCTCGGAGGTCTTTAGTCCAGCCTCCTGCTCAAAGGAAGATCAGCTGTGAGATCAGGCAAGGTTGCTCAGTGTTAGATCGGAGAATCTTGAAAAACTCCAAAGATGGAGACTGCACAACCTCCCTGGGCAATGTATTCTATTGCCTGACTGTGCTCACTAAGAAAAAAAATTCTTTAAATCAATACCTTTTTTTTTTTTTTAATTTATGCCAATTGTCTCTCTTTCTCATTTGTCCTTGTTGAATTTCCTGAGATCCCTGTTGGTCCATTCCTCCAGCCTGTCTGGGTCTTTCTGAAAGGCCACTCTGCCCTCCAGCACACTGGCTGCACCCTCTGTCTAGTGTCATCTGCAAACCTGGTGAGGATGCACTCCATCTCCTTCTCCAGGTTATTGATAAAGATATTGAATGGGAGAGGTCCCAGCATAGAACCCTGAGGTACTCACATCCAGCCCGCAGCTGCAGAACCAACCTTGCAGCATTGTGTATTCTAGTACTGCGTATTCTAGTATAGTACTGTGCTATAACAAAAAAACAGAGGTGTTTTTTTTTTTTTTTCATACCCAAATGGATATATTTGTAATCATGACAGAATTTACACACACACACAAAAAAAAAGAGGGTTTTGTATCTGAATTTATGTCTGTAATAAATAAGATGGGGTGCTAGAATGATTTTTGTTTAATAGAAAAGGTCATTCAAAAGTGCTGTCCTAAAGCTCACTCAGGAGAACACTAAATTAATGATATTTATTTGTCCTTGTGCCTTTGTATGAAGTCTTATGATATGAACTGTTAAATGGAAAATGTGGTAAGAACGTGATAAATGTAGGAAGGCATCAACATCAGTATTAATGTAGGAGCAATAATGCAGAAAACCAAGTTATTCTTATCCTTATTTTGAAAAACATTTAACAATTGGGAAGGAAAAAATAGGGAAATTAAAAGAAGATGGTCATTTCAGGCTGCTGATTTCCAGGAAAAACTAACATTGTAATTATGTATAATTTTACACAATTACTTCTACGTGTGCATGCATGCATGGTTTTTTTTTGTTACAGAATAAAGAGACAGAGATGAACCAATCTGCAGAAGAAAACAAATTGAAAGCCATATATTCATTATAGATCTTCAGACATTCGACAACAGTTGTTTCTTGCTAAACTGTGACAATTCTTTTGGTGCCCAATACGGGGCCGAGGAATTTGGTATAAGGGTATTAATTGGGAGCAGTAATGGGCAAGACTCGAACTGAACTCTGCTAGAGAGCGAAATGACTTTGGGGAATTTCTGTTTTTCTAATTGTGGTGAAGGAACAAGGGGTGGATTGTGTGTAAATTGTCCACTTTTTCTTTGGTGTTGTGATGGTGTTATTTTCATTTTATGTTCCAGCCTTGGGCTGAGGGTATAAAAATACAAATACTGTATGAAAGCTTGGGATGTTCCTGAGCTTTTTTTTTTTCTTTTTGACAAGCAAAAGCAAGAAACAACAGAAGTCTACAGAGGGAAAGATATTATAATAGTTCATGCTCAGTTATAATTTTAAATGTAGTTTGGTGAGGTATTAAAGCATGTTTCTAATGGGCTTTGACAGAGAGCTCTTGACAAATTTTGCTGCAGTGTGTACCTCCCTAGTTGCCTGTGTCACATTTCTGATGAAAGATACCACCTGAGGCTAGAATCTGGAAGAAAAGAACTACTGCCAACAGCTCAGATGCTCCCAAAAGCTCATATCTTAGACAAAATAAACACTTAAGTAGATAGGTTTAAACTGGAATGCCAGACTGCAAACTGAACAAGTGAACAGTGTAGTTCAGGAAGATATTGGTTTTGGTTCCTTTAACCATCAGATTAAGATGATCCTATCTGTCTGCTTTGGCCTAATGACTGATTTCTGTCTGTACTGTTGCAGATGGTGCTCTAAAATTGTCCAAAACCAAAAACCAAAACAAAAACCAAACAAACAAATAAAAACTGAACTGCTTTGCAATGCACAGCTGCTTCAAACTATAAGCCAGCTCTCTATTAATTTTGATCATATACAACATGAATAAAAGTAATAGACACATACCAGAATATGGGCATTTACCCCTGCCATCACTGTATACATACATTGCATTTCTTAGGATGTAGTTGATAAACAAAAAAAAAAAAAAGCCACACTGCATTACTGGCTACAAATTTAATTATGAAAGGAGGCTGATTTGAGCTGTTGTCTTTGCATGAGAATTCTGTTTCATGCCACGAAGCATTTCAGAAATAAGGCTCATTTTGTATCTGCATTGAATAAAAGTAATTCCAGGTCACCATTAAAAAGATGTTACAGAATTTTATTTTATTTTTGCATGTGAAACATTTCATATAGTTTTAGCATTATTCTGTAAAAGAAAAAAAAGATTGTTTTAAAAGTAAAATATTGAAATCTTCTGTTCTGAAGCCATGAAAATATGACATGTTGCCTTTGCTGCAATTACTTCTGTGTTGTGGGGTTTTTTTCTATATACAACACTGTCTGAATTGGCCTAACTTAAAGAAATGTTTGTTTTTTATGCAGAGCCTTTTAAGAATTGCTCAAAACACCAATTTCTGGAGTAGCATTAACATGCAACCAGATACAAGCCATAGCTAGAAACATGCAAATGTATATGCTGGCTCAAAGTACAGGGCAGAGAGTGAAGTAATATAGGAATTCTTTATTTAGAATTAAGTTCATGTAAATTGGACTTCAGACAGACCAAGACTGTACTCTTCATGAATAACTTGAAGCAAACCCTTAGAGAAAAGTTAGTGAAATGCTCTTTCTCAACTGCCATAGTGTTATTAACACTATACAAGTAGAATTGTGTATGTGATCCTGACTCTTTCTAATGAATTACAACTACCTCACATGGAACATGTTATATGAAACTTAGTCAGAATACTTGGTTTCCTAAGGGTTTCTAGTGGTTTTGCAATATTTCAGCAGCTCTCTACTAATGGTGGAAATAAATCTCATTAGATGAGAAGGATTAAGATTTGAGATGTGATTGCTCCTAAACAAATTATAACAGGTTATTTTCTTGTCTAGTCTTCAGCTAGAACACTATATACAGTTTGAGTATCGCAATTATGACAGAGAGAGACACCGTAAAGGCAGATTATTGGAGAAGAGAAGACTAAGAAACATGATGTATTTGGAAAAGATTTGGGGTTGGTTAGTCTATGGAAGAGAAAACAGAGGGGGAAGGATGTGTAACAAGGAGAAAGTTAATAAATGTCTTCTGAGTCCACTGTGGGTAGGATAAAATGTAATAAGCTTAACTTGCAGCAATTTAATTGCAGTCTTTTAATTGAAGAGATTTAGTTTAGACATTAGGAAGTACATTCTAATTAAGGAAGTAAGGGTCTAAAGGAAGATGAGGACTGAAATAGATTGTAGGTTGCAGAATATCTTGGAGTATCTTAAGAGTAGGGTAGATGAATATCTGTCTGCAGTAGTTTAGTCTTTGAAATTAAGAGCTGGAGATGAAGATGATAAGCTGAGAGAGTTGGGGCTCTTCAGCCTGGAGAAGAGAAGGCTCTGGGGACACCTTATAGTGGCCTTCCAGTACCTCAAGGGGGCCTACAAGAAAGATGTGGAGAAACTCTTTAGCAGGGTCTGTTGTGGTAAGAACAAGGGCTAACGGTTTTAAAATAGAGGGAGGTAGATTCAGATTAGACATTAGGAAAAAATTTTTTACAATGAGGGTGGTGGAACACTGGAACAGATTGCCCAGAGAGATGGTGGATGCCCCATCCCTGGAAACATTCAAGGCCAGGTTGGGTGAGGCTCTGAGCAACCTGATCTGGTTGAAGATATCCCTGCTCCTTGTAGGGGGGTTGGACTAGATGACCTTTGAATGTCCCTTCCAACCTGAACTATTCTATGATTCTATGATTCTAAGATCTTCTGAGGTTTCTTCAGGAATGTTTTCTGTGGTTTATGAGTCTGGCTACAAAATACACTGAAGCTGAAGAGACACTGGAAAAACAGATGAACATCCCCCACTCCTGCAGCCATCTGCAAAGTAATTCCCTCCCTAAACTTTGCTGAGTATACATGTACATTTTAATACATTGCTGTGTTGACAGCCTCTTCTGTGTTTGATTTGATTTTTACAGATTGTTGTGATCAAGTTCTATTAACCACAAGTGCTGAGAAAACACTTTAAAGCTGTTACGCACAAATACACCTTAAAAGTGAATATAAAAATTCACAAGAAATGCTGCCTACACTAGAAGACTGAATTGTATGACAAACTTAACCATTCAGAGAACAAAAAGCCAAGGAGGTAAGACCGCTACTTCTGGTCACAAGGTATAAACAAGCTTCAGAAAGAGCTTCTGGGACCAAACATGGAAAGGAGCTACAACTTTTTCGTGGACTGTCTGCACACAAACACAGTGGATAGATTTTTAAGGACTTAGCAAGTTAAATTTGTTCACTATTTTGTCTTTTGATTTGTCAGCTATCCCTCAGTGTTAGTGTCCACTTTACCTCAAAAAAAATTGCTAATTAGAGAAAGAATTCTAAAGGGGTAAACCTAACAGAGGAGAGACAGTTTCATTGTGGCCAGACCAAAGAGTTGACAGGAAGGAGGGCAATGAGGAGACCTTTCTCAATATCCTGACTCCAAGCAAGTCCTCTTTCTTTCTTGTCACCTGTGACGAAATCTGAAAGCAATGACTTCAGTTACCGTGCACTGAAGGACATCCTGGGAAACAGCATGAAAAAATGCAGACCAAGTTGTGCTGCAGATGATGGGGCTTGTATCTGTTAAAAAACCAAAACCCTAAAAAGCACAACAAAATACTCTTCATCCAGAAGGCAGCAATCCTGCTGCAGCTGTGGCTGCTGCCTGCAGTTTGGTGGAGTGGGCGGCTCCTATCCCACTCTCCCCCATCTGCTCCCCCATCTACCAGATGGCTTCGATTTCCTCCCCTTGCCCCAGAACTGAATGACAGATATCTGGCAACAGACATCAAAATGAGATGACTGATGAAAATTGCTCTTTCTCATTGCCTTTGACAACAAGGAGAGGAGAACATGCATTTATGACTGCACATTTTTATTTGTAGAACAGTGTCGTGGTTTAACCCCAGCTGGTAATTAAGCACCACACAGCCACTCACTCACTCCCCCCCTGGATGGGATAGGAGAGAGAATCAGATAAGCAAAAGTGAGAACACCCATGGGTTGAGATAAAGACAGTTTAATAAGTAGAGCAAAAGCTGTGCAAGCTAGCAGAGCAAAACAAGGAATTCATTCACTACTTCCCGTTGGCAGACAGATGTTCAGCCACGTCTAGGAAAGCAGGGCTCCATCATGAGTAACAGTTACTTGAGAAGACAAAATGTCCTAAGTCGGAACATCTCCTCCTTCCTTCCTCTTTCCCCAGTTTTGTGTGCTGAGCATAATGTCATGCAGAATGGAATATCCCTTTGGGCAGTTGGGGTCAGCTGTCCTGGCTCTGTACCCTCCCAGCTTCCTGTGCACCCTCAGCCTGTGCACTGGTGGAGTGGGGTGAGAGGTAGAAATTGCCTTGATTCTGTGTAAGCACTGCTCAGCGAGAACTAAAACATCCCTCTGTTATCAACAATCTTTTCTGCAGAAATCCAAAACAGCCTCACACTAGCTGCTGTGAAGAAAATTAACTCTGTCCCAGCCAAAACCAGCACAAACAGAAAGACTCCACTGGCAGTTGCTACACCTCTGAGCAGCTGCTGGTCACTATTCTACTTTAAAAGATTTCTGATTCAGCTGCTATTCCAGAGAGCCTTTCGTGACCCAGAACTAATCTGCATTTGGGGCTATGCTTGTAGAATGCTTCAGGTGTTGAATTTGCTTTACTTTTGGCTTTAGGCTTAATTGTGGCTTATTCTAACATGAATTGGAAAATAATTGAGAGTCGGATTTGTAACAGGTAACAATCTGGAGGCTTGACTAATTGGTTAAGAAAATTATTCTATTCAGAAACCTGTAACAACTGAAAAAAATAGTACAGGATGCAAAAAGCCACCACCTGACCTCAGTAAAACGAATAAGCCATTTGACTGATGTCCCCTGAGGATGGTTACAAAAACTGGCCTCATATTTCAGGTTTCTTGTTGTTGCCGTTGAAGAGAAATGCTGCCAGTAGACACTGTTTCTTGGGCACTTCTTGTGTTATAACTCATTTGCTAGCTTTCTTGGGCTCTAGCCATTGCATTTTGGAGAATATCAAGCACTGTCTTTGGTGTACAGGAGGAGCACAGCTACCTGAGCCAGAGGAGAGTTCTGTAAAGTTCCAGCTTGAGGAAACTTCAAGTGCTACTTATCTTGTTCAAGAGCATGGGTGGCTTTGTGGGTTCCCCCTAAGAGGTAGTAATGGATAGGAACAATTTTTATTTTCAGTCTCACTTCACTCATACACTTCAAAAAAAAAGACCCTTTTCTTTGTAATGCATTTTGAAGTTCTCTGCTTTCAAAACAAAAATCACATTTTTTTAAATTCTCATGGAGTGAAACTTTCATCCTACACATTGGTCTAATGTATCTGGAGTGAAGGACGTGTCCCTTCATCACTCATGCAGTGCCTCTTCATCTTTCCAACCACCTGCATTTACACAAGGCATTTTCCTAGGCTTTTCTTGTCTGGTGTTGCCTGTGTTTTATACTTACTATCAATAATAAATAATGTCATTATGATCTTAAAAGAAAGAAAAAAAAAAGGAAAATACTTCCCAGGAAGAAACAAGATGTTTTGAAAAGATAGTGTGACCTCTGCTCCCAAAGACACACCTGCAGAGGCAGTGTCTTTCTAATTGTTCTTATAAGAAGAATGTGTATGCATGAGTGTGAGAGAGAAGGGTAGAGGGAAATAAATATATCTTAGTACCCTAACTTGGGAGTTTTGGTTGGCCTCCTGAATTTTCAGTGGTAATGGATCTGTCAGCCAGAGACACTTCATATTCAGTCCACATTGCAACCTCAAAACTCTTTGAGGAGCCTTTCCTCACTGCAAGGCTCTAGCCCATATCTTGGCATTCAGTGGCGACGTGTTACTCTGGGTGGGATGAAAACAGACTCCCGTTATTGGGAGGAGGCAGCCCTGAGCACTAGCAGTTCAAAATCTATACAGAAACCACAGTCAGCACAATCTCTGAATTATTATTCTGCCTGTTTTACTTATTAAGATCATACCTTAGTGACTAAACTCATTATTATACAGTGCAAGCAAAACAGCTTATGTTGTGTCAAAGCAGCGAGCACTGCCCTCAGTATAAAAAGCAAATTAGTTTTGCAACACTGATCAAGACAACTGATGAACCACTCTTCTGCAACATTTGCAATTTGCAGAACCACAAGCTGGCACTGCTCCATGCAATGATCATTTGCTACACAGTGTATATTAGGAATAAAACTGTAAAAGTAGTTAAGTCTTCACTTTCTCCACAGGTAATATAAAAGGGAAAAATAGATAAGGTGAATTCTTGATGGTGCTTATATCTTTCATGTTTCTGCAGAATGACACTGATGATTATTGAGTTCTTGCAGTCAGCATTGCCTATAAAGACACACAGATAAGGCAAGGTTCAGCACTTGTTTGAATCTTCTGATAAAACAAAGCACCATTTCTGCTCTTAGAGTTGCCATTAAACTATCTCCTCTGGACATGACTAGTCTCATTTTGGTTCCCTGTTCTGTTACCTGAAGTACGGATGGGTGCCATGGAGGGCATAACAAAAGCAGACCACACATCATCATAACAAGCTGACACAAGATAACGTTGGGTGAAGGACCTTTTCAAACCTGATGCCTCCTAAGACACCCACTAATAGCTGAGACAGCAGAGATTTCATCTGAAGTAAAGCAATTGGACAGAAACTGGCTTGTGTGTATGTGCTTGCGTGTGCATGTGCAGTGCTCTGAGATGTCACAAACTTCTGTTTTATAACTCAGCCATAACCATTTGCTCCAGGCAAAACACAGCACACAGTGTTCCATCTAGGGAGCAATTTTTGTTTAAGCAAATTAAAAAATATCTATTTGCTCTTTTTTAAATTTATGAGTGCCAATATTTCCTGTTCCCCTCTTCCACCATTCACCCACACTGCACGCGACTCAGTAGGGATTTGGTTTGTTGGAATTAATTTGGCAAATGATTAGCTCATAACACAGAGTAATGATTTAGCAATTCTTTTTGGGGAAGTGGTAGAATGTAGTTATTAGTATGGAGAAATACCTAAATGTGAGGGCAGAGTACCTGCCTGTGACAGTATAGGGTTTCCAAACTCAATGTGATCTTCTCTTTGTTTTCTCCTATACAGAGAGGCATGGTGTAATTACTGCTGGGGAAATTTTCCCCTGGTTCTGGAAATGTTACGGTAGCAGATTGACCCTGACAACATTGTATTTCCAACTCCCTGCATTCAGAAACTTGTCTGGATTTGCTATGCCAGCGTATTTGGATTTGTTAACTTGAGAGGAGCAGAATTACCTCAAGCAGCTTACATTTTCCTGCCTTTTCTTCAAACATTGGATACAAAACAAGCTGCACTCAAGCAAGAAAAGGAGGAAACTCTGTATTGCAAAGCTGGATAGAGAATGACAACAGAAGGTCACAAAACAAGAAAAGGCAGGCTTGGAAACCCCCAGATACTGCTCCCATGGTCCTTGCTGGTAGCTGGGATGAGGTTGAGGCAGTAGAGAGCAGAAAGCCACCTCTGTTGTACCCAACTCCCTAGCCTTGGCTTCTAAAATGGGATGCTGATGCTTCACGGGAGCTGACAGTCCAGCTCTTTCCCTCATATGAGAAGTGAGCAACACTGTTAGGGACATGCAGATTAGCAATTAGCACCATGCTGATGAGTAACTGAGAGTTCTTATTTGCTTCAGACCAGCCTGACATGGGATAGGGTGGGAAGCCAGAAGGAAAAAGGAGTCAGATTTTTCCCCCTTCAAAAGGAGGGAGAGGGGAGTGAGGCTCACTGAATGCATAGTCCTCTGTCTTGGAGGGGACAGGGAGTATCATCTCCCTTTCAGTTCAGAGCTCTACAGTTCACTGAGGGATGTGGCTGCTCACTGGGGCATTGTATTTGTGGCACATTCTGAATACTTCATCGTCAGTTTTCACCTTGGGAAGGATGGTGGTTCATGTAGATTTCTGAATGTACAGTTCTGTAAAGTTGAAATATTTGAAGGCCTTTGAATCTCAATCACAGAGACACTAAAACTGTCTCCTACTTTCCTTTCATTTTCTTCCCTTTTCTAGTTTAAAATATGTCCACCATGTGTAGGGTAACATGTGATTTGTGAATCTCAGATCTTTATTAAAACCAGGGATGCTCCTTGTAGAATTTGTGAAGCTCCTCTGAAAGGCAAAGACCTCCTTCTTGGGAGAGGTCCTGGCTTCCTCAGCAATAAACTCAGCACAAGGAACAACTCCTGTCTGCGCACGTACCTTCACACTCACACCTGCTGGAGTCCAGCACATGAAAGGGGACTTTTTGTGCTGTTATCTCTGTCTTATCCTTCTCTACCTTGCATTGGATGGGAAGGGGAGCGTGAGCACCTGTATTGCTCATGCACTTCATGAACACAACATTGTTAAAATAAACCTTAAATTGCTGTGAAACTTGCAAATGCTGATACATATGATGGACAGGAAACTTCAGTGAAGTTGCCTTTATTTGTTACAGTCTTTGAATTTTTGCTGATCATAATCGGTTTTATAGTCTGACTGCAACTAGAAAGGGATTATTTCTTTTGCTCTGGAATATAAGGATGAGCATATTTGTTCAGAGGATAGACGAGACAAAATTAGAACATGCTACTGAGGCATAATAAATTCACCATAATTGCAAGCTAGTATTCCTTAATTCTTCAGACACCATCATCAGTAAATATTCTGATCCTTTCACAGTTAGCTCATTTGTGCTTTTGTCCTTATTGAATTAACTGTTGTCTTTTCTTTCATGCTGTCTCCTGAGGGAAACCCCTTTTTAATCTTTTTCATTTAATTCCATTAATTGGCATATTGTCTGGTCTTACGTTTCCCCTCCTGGGTCTTGAACTTTTGTTCCCTCAGTTCTTAAACTCCTTAGCTGTATTTCTGCAGCTTTGACTGACAACTTGCTTGATCAGAGGACAAAGCATGTGCTTTCTCATCTTTTACTTCCAGGCTAATGTTTAACAATGTAGTCAGTTTGTCAGTCAATTCCTTAAGCCGGGGTGAAAGTTCTCTGTTCTGAGGTTATCACAAAAATTAATAATAATCAATTCATTTATTCTAGGTTACATTAAATTATTACTAACTATAATAATTAAAACTAAATAATTTAAAGGTCCTCAAGTCATTACTGATTTATGGATAATTCTTGCTTTTGCCCTTTGCTAGCATCTTGTACATTTTTAATCCTTTTCGGTTACACTAATGAAGACAGCAACTAAATCATACTGATTTTTCAGTATGAAAAATCAGAGGGCGAAGGTTTTGCTTTCAGAGTCATAACTCCCCTCCTTATATCAGCAGAAGAATAAATGTGCAGGAAGTATGGAGCATGGGGAAAAAGAAGTAGTTTTCTGAAACATTATTGCAGTAGCAAGGAAAATGGGTTGAAAAATATAAAGCTAATATTACTCCTAGTCAATACATTTTATGGTTATAATAAACTGAATTAATGATACATTCAAAACATTTTGTTATTGCTTTTTTTTTTTTTTACAGGACACACAAAAACCATGTAATAACTTTACTGTAAGTTACTCACAGGAATTACATCAAGCTGTAATCTGGAGTACATCTTGTACGCTATTAACCACACCAAAGAAAAGCAGGAAAGAAAGTTATCCAAAGCAGTGATGAGGTTAAACAAGAGTAGAATGATCACATCCTTCTCAAATGTGTCCACCCTGGTCTCCCTGTATCAGCATGTCCCTGGTCTTGACCAGAGTATAAGGTGCAGTTTTCAAGAGTGAGAAAGACTG
Organism: Tetrax tetrax; assembly: GCA_009806455.1. Classification (NCBI taxonomy): domain Eukaryota; kingdom Metazoa; phylum Chordata; class Aves; order Otidiformes; family Otididae; genus Tetrax; species Tetrax tetrax. The sequence goes on from WHYT01015868.1 coordinate 109,010, forward strand.
ATTCCATAAAAGCTTTCCTTAGGACCCAGGAAGGTCCTGATATGAAAGCCAGAAGTACCCTAAACATCATGGAGTTTTGCTTTGTATCTACTCCTTACTATAGAGCAGGACTCGAACAAATGGTTATTTTTGTATGTATATTTATAAAAATATGTGGAGAGGCAACAACTGTGTAAGTTCTAAAGAAGCCAGCCCAGTAAGAACTGTTCACTTTGTGGCTCGCAGTAATGATGACCTTTCATTTAAACAGCAAAGACTACATTCAGATCTTTCCTCAGGCAATCTCTCATTCAAGCCAAGGCCTGAGGAAAGGATGACTAAAAATCCATGAAAACTGCTGACAATGTAAATTCCTGCTGGACAACTTCGAAGGGGGTTTTGCTAGTATAAGACTTCAGGGTATGGACCATAGCCGTATGCATCGATTCAAATTTAATGAAAAAGAAATCGTATATTTCACCATGTTTCACTTTAGAGGAGTTTTGTTGGAAGTGGTGCAAGACCCACCTGACACAGCTCATGCATTTGTTCACAGTGCCCAGATGGCAGTAGCTAGATTAGAAAGGGCAGACATCTTGAGGAGCATATGAGCTGCTCAGCCCTGTCAGAAGTTCTGTGTTTAACTTGGATCCTATGATGACACAACCTAAATAAATGATCACAAGCAGTGTTGCTTAGCCTTGAACAAAGAGGAAAGAACTTTAACACAGTCTTTTCAGCTATTATTCTTCTTACCTAGCCCTCTGAAAACACTTATTCATAATTTTTTTAGTTATGTCTATGGGCATGTAGAATATTATCAGTTTTAAATCAGGGAGTCTGACAAGCTTCAGAAATTAATCTAGTCTCTGCTCCAGAACTATTTAGAATCATAGAATAGTTAGAATTGGAAGGGACCTTTAAAGGTCATCTATTCCAACCCCCTTGCAAGGAGCAGGGACATCTCCAACACTGTTCCAGTGTTCCACCACCCTCATTGTAAAAAATTTCTTCTTTATGTCTAATCTAAATCTACCTTCTCTGAGTTTAAAGACTTTACCCCTTGTCCTACCACTGCATACCCTGGTCAAAAGTCTCTCTACAGCTTACTTTAAGTCCCCTTTAGGTAGTGGAAGACCGCTATAAGGTCTCCCCAGAGCCTTCTCTTCTCCAGACTGAACAGCCCCAACTCTATCAGCTTGTCCTCATAGGAGAGATGATGCAGCCCTCTCATCATCTTCGTGGCCCTCCTCTGGACTTGTTCAAACCGGTCCATGTCCTTCTTATGTTGGGGGCTCTAGAGCTGGACGCAGTACTCCAGGTGGGGTCTCACCAGAGTGGAGTAGAGGGGCAGAATCACCTCCCTCCATGCTTCTTTTGATGCAGCCCAGGATGCAGTCAGCTTTCTGGGCTGGAAGTGCACATTGCCGCCTCATGTTGAGCTTCTCATCCACCGGCACTCCCAAGTCTTTCTCCTCGGAGCTGCTCTCAATCCATTCTCCCCCAGCCTCTCTTCAAGGTGAGAGTACATATTTTAAAATGTAGTTTGAAAACTTGAGGGAAGGGACACTCTGGCTTATTGTATCTGTATGTCCTTGTGTTTGCCTTAAATACTTTTCATAAGCCTCATAATAAAACTTGTTCAAGTTTTTAATCCGCACTGCCCCTCCTAGAAGGCTACATCTGAATTTCAGTGCTCTACTCTTTACAGACATTCTCATTTCCACTCTGAATACATTGCATGTCAGTTTATTTGTGCTTGTGATGACATATTAAGTTAAGTAGATCTTTGTTCATTGTGGTTTAAAAGAGCTTTTCATACGGGTATTCATATATGATGGAAAGACCAGAAAAGTGAGAAACTTGAAGTCTACTGTAAGCAAGTCTTTCCATTAAATCTGCACCTACATAGTCTTTTAAGGGAAAGTTAACATTTCCTGACTGCCAAAGCCACAATTTTATGTCATAATAGGGCATCTGTGTATTTTCAGTTCTCAGCTTTTTGAGATATTCAGCTCCGTGAGTGCAAGTTTCAGATACCAGATAGTGCTGGACCCTTACAAGTGTTGTTCTCATTTAAATATCTTAAGATTTTAGGTTTATTTTACCTAAATCTTCTGTGCTTGCTCCATGCTTTCCCCTGCTGTGTTTAAAGCCAACAGGTTGCCAGGGGAGCCATAAGAGCTGAGTGGAGAATGGTCATTGCAAGCAAGAAGTGACATTCCAGAGGCAGGATTTTCAGCATGCCAAGAAAAACAGCACACATCTTGTAACCGTAGCTAAGCATAACACAATTTCACACATCTATTGGTATAGGCAATAGACAGGTCCTGTAACAAGACTTTTCAAGATGGAGAGCCATTTCAAGACCAGCATTTGTTACACTACTGTGCCATTCTTTTACTATATGTATGCTATCAGGAAGACTAATAGTGGTATCATATATATAATTTTCTTGATCTTCCTAAATGTCAGCCCTTTCCCATAAATTAAGCAGTAAGTTACACTAATATTAGTGGCAGATTTCGTATTCAAATAATCTACTAGATTGTACCTATTATGAATTTGACTGTACCAAATTTTTTGGTCATCTCTAACACCATTGGTGTGGAAAGTTGGTTGGTTTGGTTTGGAAAAATACTCTGTTATTACAGTAACTAATACGGATATAGCAGCTTTTTATGGCCCAACTGCATTCCCTGAGAACTGGAAATTTCAGTCAGTTTGGTGGTGTCCATGAAAACAGATCCTCCAGTCAATTAGATTGCAATAAAAGTGACTGTGTAATTCAGACCAGAAAGATAAAATAAGAACAGCAGGCCACAGAAGATGTAGATATCAGAAACAAGGCTGCATCTGCCAAAAGCTCCACTTTCTCTGACTCATGAAAGGCTAGATCAGTTGGAGAACAAAAAAAAAACCTATGCAATTTGTTAGTAGTTTTAAGGTGAGCAATCATATGATCACAAGTGATCCTTTTTCAGGACCCACTCAAGCCAAAGCAGCAGAGTAAATCAGGACTGAGCTCATACAGTTCACACAGAAGGCACAAAGCTGGACTATATAGAGATTTGCACCGCTGCCATTAAAAAGATGTATTGTTTTAAACTAAATAGTCCCGTCAGATACAGCTCTAGTTTGGACTGATAACAGTATGATGGTATTTCATACCTGTGCAGCTTATTCTCCTTCCTTCACCAGAAAGGGTACATGAGTATCAGGATTTCTTTTAGTAATTGTAACCTATTAATACTAGAGAATTATGTGTCACTATAATACATGATCAGGGGCATCTGAATCACTGCGGCATTTTAACGTATTTCTTCTCACTGGTTCAGCCTTCTCAGCACTGTGACTTTAAAAGGTCCTAGTTTTGCTATGAGATATTTAATCTATAAAACTTAAAAAAATATATATCTGCATTTTGCAGCTCTGCCATCTGAAAATACCCAAGACTGTTCAGAAGTCAGCCTCAGCTACTCGTGCTTTATCCATTTATTCACATCCCTATTAGAACAACTTTAATTTTGTCCTTCATTTTCCATTGCTCAACTTCCATTTGCAAGTCCTATGAAGACTGAATTTGATTAAGGTTAATTCATGTAATTATCTTAGTGTATACTTATGCTTCAAACACAGATGCTTTAAAAGTTTGTGTAATAATTTTTGCAAAAATTGATCCATTTCTTCTTATCTAAATCACAATAATTTAAACAACAACTCAGAATTTGGAACACTAGTTCAAATTTGGGGGGTTCAGAGCAATATACAACTAACCACTAAACATGCAATGTAGCCTTCAGATTCTGAAGAAAAGTTTTTTGGAGGAGGAAGAAAACAGAGAAAAAGAGGAATAATAGAAAATTCAAGTTTAGAAGGCATCCTAAACCACAGTTCCCTACTTGTTAAACTTAACATCTGAAGTAGGTGACATAGATCACCATTCATGTGCTCTTTTTGGAGAAGAAATATTGATGTTATTTTGAGGATACTCAAAACTTCAATCAAATGGAATGTCTTTTTCACTATTGTTGTTACTACGGCTTTCATGCTCTTCTTTCAACAAAAGGTGTTCAGGAAAATTTTTAGGTTTCCCATGCAGAAATGACCAAATAAAAAATTCAGTAGACTGTTTTGAGAAAGAGCCCCAAATTTAAAAGTCTGAATAGACCAATACATGATAGATTATAATTGCTTTTAAGTAGACAGTGTTATGGCCTCACATCAAGAAACAGCTAATTACTAAGGGCATGAAAAAAAGTGCTCTGGCACTACTGTATACTAATCACATAAAGACTAGCATACACATTCACAGATAAAAATGATATAATAATAAATTAGCTTATTTCCCTTTTCACTGGCTGGTCAGTAAGTCTAGTTTTAAGAAATGTTAATATGTATTTATCTACCGGAACACAATGCTATTTTGTTATTTTATTAGTTATTGCCCTTACTGCATAAAGTCATCCTCCCTTTTAAAATGCCAGACCATATCAGATAACAGATGATGTTGGTAGCAAAACCAATGAATACAAATAGGGGGCTGAAATCAATCTATTCTAAAAGTGTTACATTTTCACTGCCTGTTTTTGTCATTAATGTTAAGGAAGTAAGAAGCATTGAATGAGAATGTCATAACCTTTACCACTCTGTAGCAAAACAGCACAAAGGCAAAAAATGTTCTTTGATCACTCTGTGGGGGCTGGCAGACTCTGGATGATGATTAATAATGATGAAATATTTAGAGATAATTTTTCAAATCCTATTTAATTTAGCATAATCTATAATACATAAGATTAAGAGCTAGTTCAGGCTGGTGCTTTCAATTCTTGTTCAAAGACAAAGCTTTTAAAGAAAATATTTTAGATAAACTAGGATCAATGCCCTTTGGGTAGAACAAAGACTAATGAGTAGTTAGCAGCTGGGTGACCACCCATCGGTCCAGGGACTGCTAATCAAAGCAGCCCCAAAAATTACTGTGGTTAGACATGAGGCATTCTCTGGCACGGCTACAGCATTTCAGTCTGCCTTTTTCTAAAGTCATGGCTTTCACAGCCCAAATGGGCAGAGACCAGCAAAACAGGACTATTATGATCGTGGTTAAGTATCCTGTCCCTACTAATTGTAACAGTAGTAATGCTCAAGGATAAGATTAATAATGCTTGGGGAATTGAAACGTAGGAGACCAATGCTGTAAAGGTGCTGCAGACCTCGGAGTTGTGCAATACTTTGCTATTCACTCAGAGGTGCTTAGCATGTGGCAGGATCAGGCCATACCTTTTCTGAAGACCTATGCTCAGGGAGAATACCCATCATGCAACGGAGCAAACCTGTGCCTGTTGGCCAATTCTCTACCAGAAACCAAACGAAAATAATCACCTCAGCAAAGCATCAGCAGAATATTGCAATTTCAAAGTCCAGGTGTGCACTCACCATGCTGTGCTGTTCTGTTCTGTGCTGTGCTGAGGGCTGACACCAGCCCTTGTTAAAGATGGCTTGGGTATGCTGCAGCATTTTATTAGAGGTTGTCAATGTACCTGTAGGTCCGGAAGGTTTGCAAAATAAAATCCTGTGGAAAGTAAAGAGAGACTACCTCAGTCCAGAAACTAGTGATGATAGTTACTCCCAGCCTGAAATTATTTTACTGTGTGACAGGGTGACAAGACTCTCTACTCCATCGGGAAAGGATTGGATTTTTTTTTTTTTTTTTAGTTTAGATTTGGAACAAATGTACACTGGCAAAGTTGGAGAATATGCACCTGCACTTCTCTCTTTTACAACTAAGGAATAATCCCCACTGTGAAGTTAAGCAAGTTAGTCTCAGTTTTAATCATCTGGAGACAGAGTTCTGTGGGATGACATGTACTCTGAAGCAAATGCTTATTTATGTATTCTCTCTTGCTAAGCAACTTCAAACTATACTATGCAAAGAGTCCTGGGTAAATGACCCCTTTTGAACAAGGGAATAATAAATAAATATTTTTTAAATAATGGAAAATGATGGAAGAAACAATGAATTAAACTTCGATTTTTCAAGAAAAGCCTTGGTATGTGTATATATATAAAAAAAATTGTAACACTTTGTCTCAATAGGTAGGAATCTTATTGCTGAGATAGGGATAAAAAAAAATTCCTCGGTTTAATAACTGACATTTATAATGCAGAGAGAATTGATTTACTGGTTTAAAAGCATTCTACCAATTTAGAAGTTCCTGTAATATCTAAATCAATGTCTTTCAAATGTCTGTGCAAGCAAAACAAAGCGCCATCAATTGAACAAGCAAACAACTTTTCATATTAATCAGGAGGAACTTGATAAATCCCACTGATGTAGAAAATTAGCACCTTTGCATGTTTCCCAGATTCTGATTTCATTTTGGACGCTTGGTCATGCATTATAAGTGCTGCCTGGCTGGCTGCAACTATTTCAGTTGAGATCTGTTATTTCTAGGAGAATTATGTGCCTTGTTAGGGAAATGCCATCTATTTCCATTCCAGCATCTGCACTGCAGTTGATCTATTATTAACATTGAGCTCATTAAAAAAATGAAAGAGTCTGATTTGTGTCTTTGGGGTGGGGGTTACGGAGGCTTCTGTTGAAACAAATAAGCTAGCTGTGCTGCTTCCAGTTGACACAGCTGTCAGAAAAGTGTTGGCTGCTGCTGCACCGCATAGGGATTCTCGGTAACCAGGGCCTTGTAGCCATATGTAAACAATACCGCGTCGATGACAGGTTTACAACACTGGATACAACACGTGCAGCTGTTAGCCACTGGTTTTTATAGCGCAAAACAAATGGTTTTCGATTTGCAGGCATTTGGCGCACAGCCTCCGCAGCAGCAGTGAGATGGGGAGGAGGGGCAGCTTATGGCAGCTTTATGTCTCTCTGGCAGCGTCCTGCCCCACGCCGTGCCTTTCCTTCTCCTTGCCTCTTCACCTTCATCTGGGTGACTCTTCAGAGAAGGCTGTCAACCACATACTTGTGTTTTGTGGTTTAAAACACTGAAAGACAGTGCTTAAGTGGTTTAAAACACTTTTCCCATGGGGAAAGAGAGAAGTATCCCTCTGGGATGCTTTGGGAGCAGCTGATTTGGGGATGTGTCACCAAGCCCTGTAATAGCCACATTTAAAGGAGAGCTTTTAAAATGAGGAGAGTAAAAAAGGTATAATAGAGTTTGCAAATTCTGACCCAAAAGCCTTGAATTGGAGGATATACAAAGACCTGAGGAGGAAGTTGAGTGGCAATGATGTCTTGGAGTAAGTTTTTTCCTGCCTTGCTTTTGTGTTAAAAACCCCAAATGCTAATTACTTTTTGACCCAGCAGACAGCACGTTAAAACAAGTGGAAAAAAATCAAAAGGGAAGGAAGTTACAAAAACCCCATAATTTTTCTGTAATAAACATCAGTGATATTCTCATAAGCCACATCCCACATTTACTGTATTTTACAAATAATTACTGTGTTGTCAAACCCCTGTGTATATGGGCTTGGTATACTTTAGCTCTGGGCCAAGTCATGTTAAAGTACAACTTAGTCAGCAATGTAAGTTTAAACATTCAAAACTTGTTGACTCATATAGCTTCTTGTGACGGAAAGATCCTAGCACAACCTGGTTAATATTCTGTTAAACACCTAAGTCATGGTACTCTAGTAAGAAGTGCTAGTAAAGAAAGAAAATGGTCTGGGACCTGTTCTCTAGCCTTGCAGGCAGTGTCACTGCATAATTTGTGCCTCAATAATCAAATTCTCTTTCACTACACTGCTTGGACCACTTTGACATCCACTGGCACAGTCCCTGGCCCATGCTGTTCTGTCACCCTAGACTGGCGTTGGCTGGGAGAGTGCTAGTTAGCATTGGTCAAAAATATACATAAGGAGTACATGAACATATAAGAGTATTATGGGCCAGGGTTTGTGAGTGTGCCCTTGTCATATCAGTGTGGATGTAGGTTTAGCACAGATAATAGTGTTAAAACCATTTTAATTAGCTCTCAGTTCTATAGGACAGTGCGCTGCTACGAGATACTCAAACTCCCTTTTGCAGGGGGGTAGTTGGCAGTGCAGTGAGGCAGATAGAGTCTCTTGGATCTCAAGATGCATCATTCACAAAGGCTTTCAGGAAAAGTAGAAAGAGTTACTTGCTCACAAAATACTGTAACTACAGAAAATCAAATATCTAGGGAAGGTATTGTATGTTCCCATTTGCAAACATTCTGGAAATTGGAAAATTGATCCAAAAAGACTGCAGAATCAACTATTTGAGAAAAATCTTTTCTCACTTCTTAGTTAGGGTGTCGCTGTCTTCCCCATTGATTTTTTTTACCTTCATATTTAAAAAAATAAGTTATATTTCTGAAAGAAAGGGATTGAAAATTCAGGTAATAGGTTTTCCTTATTTTGAGTTTTCAAGAATATATTGAATTCAAAATGATATTTCCTCTTTTATTTAAACTGCTTTCATCTCCGAGGTGAGTTCAATTTTCAGACCAAGTTTTTTACTAAACAAATTTTTGTTTGTGCCTCAGAAGCAAATGAAAACAAACTTGAAAACTTATTTAAAAGTAATTTTTTTTCCTCCTTGAATTATTTTAAAGAGAAAATTAAATCTCACCATGTAACTTTAAATAGTTGCAGTGAGAGAGAACAATATTCAGCAAAAAAATGTTAATATAAGCAAAATAATTATGTTGTTATATAGCTGGGGGGAAAACATAAAGGGAATGATCTTGATTTGAGAGATAAAGATCTGTAATTGTGCTGTATTTTATACTTAGCAGCATGTCCAGATGACTGGGTAACACATTTGAGAGAATTACTCCATCATATGGCTTTTGGAAGAGCTGTTAGTTATTGCATTTTAAGGCCTTAATCATCTTAATTTTTGAAGTTGCTCATATCCTTGTCAATATTGGTATTTTTTTTAGCGAGTGCTGGAAGTAATGATTGTTTATGACACATCCTACTTACATAATGCCCCTTTTTCTAACAAGGTCATAGCATAGCTGTCTATAAAAATTGCACATTCTTGCCACAAAAAGCAGATGCAGCTGGAAAGAGAATTTCAATTTTGAGTAACCATTTGTATGTGTGGTGCACATTTCCGCAAACAGCTTCCAGCCTACCATAAGTGCTCTGCCTTTTAGCTCTGGGTGGGGTTTTATAGCTACCATAAACTTTTCCTCTGATAGATAAAAGCCTGCAAACACAGATGGATGATGAGATTGATGATAGCGCTCTTCCACAGCTGCCCTCTCTTCCTTCCCCAGCAAGTACTCGGAGATGACACACATGCCCACATGAGGCATGTGAGAGGTTTGCTCCTGTTTGAACTCCATCTGTTACACAGGTGGATTGTGTAGGGTATCCATGGGCAGTCCTGGTGCTGCTTCTTTCACTACAGATGACAAATTGCTCCCTCTGCCTTCCAAGGCAGTGATTTATCCTGTGTCCTTGACATCTTGACCCCCATGGGAACATCCCCAGGTCCTGCAATGGGGCTGGGAGGTAGAGAAACACGTCACAGGCACTCTGTCCTTTGCTCCTACCCACTGTCACCCTTGGCATGGCCACGAGCTAGTAAACACTATATGTACTTACAATTTCATCTGAGGAGTTGTTATTCGATCAGCTAGTTTGGGTTAGGAGAAAAGGATAAATTTCCTTCCTCTTACTCTCTAATGGCCTCTGCTGTGATAATGAGACAGGACCTGCCAACCCTTCCATTCACACTGCTCTATCTAATTCTAGTGAAGTAATACTCCAAAAAGATGACCTTGTTGCTCTAAACATCTCAGACAGTAATTGCATCTGCCATTCTATTATTTGGCTTGCAAAATTTGAGCAAACATTTTTATGTGGAAAGTCCTTCTATTCCTTAGTGGTTGCCATTTAGTTCAGGTATTGTACTTAAGTTCTGAAGTACTGAATATTGAGGTTTTTTCTTATTCTTTTTAAAAATTTTTTTAATAAGTTAATGTTCTTGAAATATCGCAATGTCAAGTCATCCTCTGATGCAGTCCATAGCTCACTTGATACCTTTTCTGTATTTGTAATGAGCAGCTGAAATGATGTATTAAGAAATTTCAATTAAATAAATGTCAAATTGGGCATAAAAATAGATCAGGATACTATAGACAATATGAGGTCAGAATAATGGCAACTCAATGGTATAATTCTTGTAGTATTAGTGACCGATGATCAACAGAAACAATCAAAAAAATGGCAGGCCAAAACATAAGCAGGAACTATTAATATTCATGTCAGTCTGAAATCAGAAGTGGAAAGTCTGTGCCTAAATATGTATACATTTCTTAGATAAATTAGATCCCTTTACTTGTCCTCTGCCCATATGTTGACATTATCCATGATCTTAAGTCCTTTTTCCATGTGTCTTGTCCTTGTGGATTTGTTCACAGCAGCACTGCTTCTGTCATATTAATTCAAATTAGTTCAGATTATTTCACATCTTAAGCCCTCAGTTGAAATTTCTGATCATGTCTTTACCACTTCTTGACTGTTATATGTGTCTTTGCAACCTTCTCAGATAATCATTCTCTACCCAAAAGAGGAATTCAGTATCTCTTTTTCATGGGGGAGGGAAATCAAACCCAACACTTTTTTTCATTGGAATGTAAAAATTCAAACTAGGTCAGCAAAACTTACCAAATAATTTGGAAGGAAAAATGAAACAATGCAATTAGTCAGACAGTATATAGATCCTTTTGATGATTTACCTGTAAGTGGACAATAGCAGAAACTATCTAGTAGTTGCAGGGCAATACAGTACACAGTACCTCCTAGTCTGGAGCAGTACTAATGTCTTTCTCCCAGCTGTGCTTCAAACCCTGCTCCAAATTTTGGGTTGTGAAAGTTAGCATGTGCTAGAAAAACCAGCAAAAAAACCCAGAAACCTTGGTCCAGCAGAATCCCAAAAGGACTTTGTGACACAGAAGGAGTGCCCTGAGGCAAATTTTTGTTGCGTTAGCAACATTTCAACTAAATGCAAAAGAAGCCAGATGAAACATGAGGAAGCATGGAAGGACCACAAGACACATGGCTCTAGGCAACCCTGGGACAATGGGACAAGTTAAGTTTCCTAACCACTAGAGGAATGTTTGTGCTGTCTGTTTCCAGGATGGAGGGTTTAAATCAGGGAAATGGGTACTTCATGCTTAAAAACTCCAGGAGTGGAATGTCACGTACGCCAAAGTCTCCCTTGCTTAACCTCTCACAACAGCCGTCTGTCTGAGGAACATAATGGAGCACTTGCATATCTTGTCAAAGAGGAAGAAAGGTTCCTGAACTTTCAGAAATCAAATTTAGCAGGAGTTATCTATCCTGTATATAACATTAAGATTATTTTAATTACAAGGCCAATAAACAACTAAACTACCTTTTTCAAAATATAATGCAAATCTATAAAGTTTGCTGAAGATGATAAAAAATTTAGTAAAACCAAGCCCCAACTCATCAATGCTCAGTGAATGTTTCATGTTATTTTTCTAGCAATTTCCCTCACTTGGTGCTAGCTTGATACTAGGGAATTGAAACATTTCTGCTGTTGCAGATCACTGTTCCACTTCACCAGCAACTGGCTGCTGCTTTTACCAAGCTGACAGAAGCATTTCCCCTTCCTTTGGCACAAAAGCCTATTTTTGTATGCCTAAGAAAATGTGAGGATATAAAGCCATGATTCTCAAGTCAGTTTATCTAACTTACAGTTATGCCCCCCATTGTGTATTGTAAAAGAAGCTTTTATACAATCATAATGAGAAACTACATATAATTAGTACTACATTTTTGTTCTTACATACCAAACTTTGGTTTTTTTTTAATTTGTCCCCCAGTAGCAAGGAAGATTTTTCAAAACTTTCTTGTTAGTCTTATAGAGAATAAAGGCTATTTGGGTCTATTAAAATCCAGAAGATTGTCTTTTCCAGTGGAAACACTCGCATAAGAAGTGCTGTCAATATAGTCATACTAGTCATACTATTGCTATGTTCTTGAAATATTGAAAACCTTTCTAATAGGGAGAAAAAAACAGCTTGAAATAAATTAAAAAAAAAAAACAACTGAGAAGTCCAAAGTATTAGCAGAATTCTAGTAATCTGTCAGTTTTCCTTGAAGAACTTTGATAGCTGAAGGTTATGAAATAAACAGTGCAGACAAGCAGCTTTTCGCCAAGACCTGGCTTGCAATTTGCACCTCTGAAAAAGCAATCTTCTTTTTTCCTTTTCTTGATTCCTTTTAATCAAGATGTCTCATTCCACTTAATGGCTGGCACTTTGGCTGCAAGAATCTAAATTTTCATTCAGGTATGCTGAAAGTAGCACGATCTTTTAATGAACCTCTTCACACACACACACACACACACACACACACACACACGCACACACACACACACACACACACAATCTGCCCAAAAGGAACTCAATGATTTCGAGTTAATTTGTCTTCTGCTTGGTTTGTTGACCTAAACATGAGGGTAGAGATAACTTCTGAATACTGACATAGTTACTTGCTAGTGTGTTAGTTAAAGCAGAGAGATTTAAATACCATCATTTTAAATCAGCAAGCTGAAAAGCAGAGTTTAAATAGCTGGTATTTATCCTGTTTAGCATAAGCCTTTTCCCAAAGGAAATATTGATTCCTTTTTGCTACCGCACATTGTAATCTACTCACACTTATTTAAGCAAGCTATATACAGCAGGCCTTCTAGTGTCAGAGGAAGGCTGGCCCATTAAGATGTGACCACACTTACAGCACATGGGCAGTGGAGGATCCCTACAAGTTCCTTCGGTCCGTATCCTGCCACACACCTGGATGTGCACCCTACCGGTGGCAGCATCCCTGGGAAAGACTGCAGCCTAGACAGATATTCTGCCAAAAGAGCATTTCATCTGCCTCCCAGGTTGCTCCGGAGAGATGACAAGGAGAGACAGCAACGAGGAATGAGCTGTGAGCCGGAGGAGCTATCTTGGCAGACTGCACAAAACTTGTGCATCATGAGTTAAACCCTCCTGCTTCAAATAATGAAACAACAAATGGAATTTACTCTTATTCTCTGTCTCCGATATTTTTATATTATAAAATGTGAAATCACCTCATTGCTTATTTACCAGATCCTAGTTACTTTCTTACTTATGATTTGGACCAAGCTGCATATGGACAGCTACTGGAGCTGAATTAGCAGTCACAGAAAGAAAGAAAAGACTACCTGAAATGTACTGAGAACAATTTTTAAATTAGGAAAAACAGCCTCACATTTAAAACTATCTGATTTTTTAAAGGTGGCAAACAATATCTACTAGTGAATTGAACAGCAGTAGTTCTTTCTGGTCACAATCTCACTAAGCTTTCATAAGTGATAGTAGATCTCCTTCTCTTCCCCTGTAATTTTTTTGAGAGGTCTGAGGAGGAATATTAGCCTCTCTGCTTTTCAACTCCCAGCTGGTTTCCCAGGTCTGAATTAAATAGTCGCTGAACAGAATGAAGGAAATGCGGTGAAATGAAAAAATCATCCTCTCTGTTTTGCAAGAGGCTAGTGCTGTCAAAAGCCAGTTTAGCACTTTAGCACACTCTGGTTCCAGGTTCTTAGCTGTACTAGCCATGTGTATAATGTTTGGGCTGTTTTTGACAGCAAGTTGAGATTTCTGCGGGGTTTTATTTCCTGTAGATATTATCAGTTGAGACATTGTCATTGCTTGCTGTATTTTCACAGTTCATTGTACATAGCCTTGCTTTTAACACAGGCAAAGCTAAACTTTGAAAAATACGAATTTTCCTTTACATTGGTTGCTCTCTTTTCTAAACCTGCCCTTTGAACAGTTGACACTTGTTTAACAAAAAGACTAGCCTCCAAATTGGAACTGCAGGGGGCTATAATGCTGAGGCACACAAACAAGCTGCAGGCACACAGTTTGCATCCGAATTCAAGACTGGCTGCATCTGTGGGTTACTCACCCTCAGCTAATTAATTCCTTTGCAGGCAGAACAAGGTAACTTGTGTGCAACTCCATGACAAAGTATCTACACAATGCTGTACAGCCGCTAGAAAATCTGCATGATTTCTTACTACTTTTTACAGATTCAGTGACTCTGGTCTCTGCTCACTGCAGATTATGCAGTAAATATGCCCTCAGTCTGCTGCCAAGCATCTGTATAGACTTAAACATCTGCAGAGCAGGAGCTTAAATGGATTGTGTAATATAATGAGCAGCAGGCTACATAATTACCCTTTATTTACTTGCAACAAATCAGTTACTACAAAGAATTGTGTTTTCCACACAGAAAAAATGCTGCATCAATTAAATGGGAAACTGCGCTTATATTAATTCTGTCAGTGAGCAGTATAATTTCAAAGTGGACAGGGTGAGTATAAGGACACAGAAAACAGATTTTTTTCTTTTGAAGAGCTGGCACTAGTACACCGAGTCTTTGCAGTAATTCCAAAGAGTTATTGATTTTGGAGCCAAAAAGAACCATTGCATTCATTTAGCTTGACCTCTTGCACAACAGAGGTGTTAGCACAGCAAATCCTCCAACAAACCCAGTAGCTTTTATACTTTGTTTTTAAAAGACCTTAAAAAAGCCCTGAAGTAATAAAGGAACTGCAATCTGCAAGTTCAATTCATGACGTGAAACAGAAGCGAATAGATTGAATTTAGTACTCCTAGCCCGCTAGATTTAGCGGAGTCCCACATTTAGCGGAGTCCCACATTTAGAGTCTGCCATATTTTCACATAACTTCTGACCTTTCTTCTGTCAGTCAGAAGAATCCTTCCCCTTCCCAGTAGTATTGGAGTGAAGAGAAAACACCGCATTTAAGACTCATTTATTCTTGGGCAGTAGGTGTGAGTAGTGCCAGATGGAGTTGCAGAATTTAACATCCACACCAAGGCTCTGGAGCGATATGACTATGATCTTGATTAATCTGTCAATCTGTCTTTCTGCTTAAAAAAGAGAACAAAGGAAAGCTAGAAAATTTGACTAATGCACTGTAGCACTGCCACTCACCTGAATGCACAGAGAACTTGAAGCAATAGTTCTAAGGAATACAGTGTCTTGCATGCAACTCTGCTCAGTATAGCCTTGCAGCAGGACAGTGGGATGTAGTATGAAAATATTGAGGCTTTCTTGGTTAGAAACACTAACAATAGAATAAATAATCTTACAGTGAAGCTTGGAAGGTGCTTTTAGGCATTGTGAAATACCTAACAGTCCAAGGATATTTAAAAATCATTAAAAGAATTATCAGAAGAAATAGCTTTATATTTAAGTCCTACCTTTCAAGTAAAGTGGCTGCGTCAACTGAACTTATGTAGAGCCAAACAACTTATTTTACAGGACATGTACCTCAAGAGAGCTTTTACAAGACTGGAAACTACACGATGGTATTTCAGTGCTCTGCAATATTTGATACCTTTGATCTGTTCTGTATCTACTGCAGAAGAGATGGCAAATTATTGAAAGCATGAGAATTTAGGTGCATCTGTAAAATCTGAGTGCTTGCACCTGTCATACATAAAATGCATCTTTTTGGGTTCCAGTTAGCATTTGAACATGAAAAATTAGTATCCTTGCATTCTGAACAGCTTATGAACCCTGTTGTACTTATCAATTTTGCATGCATGTAGGGCCTTTAAGTACTAAATGAGACATGCTACTCAACAGACATGAGCAGTAAAATATCTATACTTCTGAGCAATCTCAATAAATAATGTCTTGTGTTTAGAACAAGTCAGAAAAAATGCTTAATTCCTGAAATATAATTTGACACTGAGCTGCAATGTTTTTATAATAAGTTACATGTGTCTTAAAAACAATGTTACTAAATAATAATTTAATTCCGGTATTCTAAGCAGGACTACTAAAGTGTTCATATGTTACCTGCCATATACTGGATTTTTAATTCCCGTTATTTTCTTGATCCCTAGATTATTTGTCTGTTACATTCTCCAGCTCCCAAATGCAGTCCTTCTGTTCAAGCTACAGAGGCTTATATTTTTAGGGCTGGAAATGGCTGCTTCACTTCTTCCTGGCAGTTAAGATGGTAGTGGCTACACATCCATACGTCTTAAACCAGTAAAATGTATAGTCATATCACTGCACCACTTATACCTCCTCAGTCACTGGTCCCAGCTGTCAAAAGTATATGTAGTATTTTGAAATGAGTGAGAGGGGATGGTGACTGATGCTACTGAGCAACTACTGCATCATCCTTCTCTATGATGAAGGAAATATTCTGTCATTAGCAATTAGATTAGAAAAATGAAACCCAGTTCTTAAATTCTGATTTTCTTCCAGGTACTGGATAAAAAGGACTTACTGCAATGCTTGTGATACCATGATTTTGAAAATCTTAGTGACTGAAAACAAACAAGTAAATAGAAAAGGTCTTTTTTATATTATTTTTAGGTGCTATTTTAAACAGAATTATGAACTATTTCAGTGACAACAGATATCTGACATCAGTTGTATGAGACGTATTCTGCTGCTTTAGGCCCTTCAAGTACCGGTTGGTTCCCTGTCAACATTTCTGTCCAATACTAGTGGTTGCAGACTGTGGCAAAAACCTAATGCTTTCATTATTAAACATCTTCTTTTAAAAAACAAAAAGATTTTATTGTGATAGATGGATCTTTCTGGTACGGTGAAGTAAGAAGATAGGTGAATGGATATGATACAAATAATATTTTCTGGTGTACATAATTCTTGGTAAGTAAGACACTTCAACACGTAAGAAAAAGATAACATAGTAATTAACTCTACAATCCTTGCTCACATCATTGCCATTGCTCTGTGATAGCAGATGAAGAAAGAGTAATGGCAGTAAAGATGCAGTAGTTTCAGTTTAGTAGATGTATACCTATCTTGCAGGACAGGAGCATATTGCACACTAGAAAATAGATTGCATTTTAATCTTCATGTTTTTACTTCCCCTTTTACAAGTGAAAAATTTCTTCCTGCTCAATTATATGTATATGTAGACACACACAAAAATAACCCTTATTTACCGTATTAAGTAGTAGTTATATGAAATGTAACATCACAGCCATGCCGTGTATCTACCTTCTTAGTCAGAGGAATGCATTACGCCGGTTCCATGCGTGCGTTGAGCCAAGATGAGAAGAGGTTACCAGCAGCAGAGAGTTTGCAGAAGTATAGAAGAGCTATAGGCCAGCTGAATTTCTTACTAGTGTACTGGAAGACCTTCTACTTTTAATATAGAGCTGTATTTTATGTTTTATTGAAATGTTCCCTGTTTTTAACAGTCACTGTTTCATCAAATGCTGCAGCCCCGAGAGATCCTGATGATGTCAATGCGAGTTTTGTGCAGACAGGGGTTTTGGGACTTAGGTCATAATAGAAAAGATGATTGATGTAAGCATGAATACAGATACATTGATCTGTTGATCTGTCTAAAGACAATCTGACATAGGTCCAGTTGGCAGAGACCCACATGAGGATACAAAAATATGGGCATTTATCTCCTGGGACTTACAAGCCTGCCACTTGAACCAGCAGACTGCATAACATCCTGATGTACTCGGCCAGCGCAGCAGCCAGCAAGATTACCATTCATAGACTTTGAAATGAAACACCCTTCACCCTGTTTATGCTTCATGCATGATTAAATGCAAAGAAAGCAAGCCATATCGGTACGACAGTCTGTCAAGGAGAGGAACCTTTTGCACAATGATAAAACAAACATCTAAACACATTTTCTGTTTTAAACCTCTTCTGTTGTTTATAGAGTATTAGATGAAAACTGTGTTAAAAGGACGTTAAGGCTGAAAAGTCAAGCTTCTCACAGTCAGGAAATAATGGAATTTAGACTGCTTGTGAAACCAAAATTTTGTTCTTTTGGTAATATTCATTGTTACCTAGTAATAAGATAGCCACATGCCGTATCTTTGCATAGTCCTTTCTTGGAGCAGAGCATTGATGGTACTCAGTGAATGAGAAGCTGTTCAGTATTTTGTTTTACTCTCATTATTCAGTCACTTTTTATTTATTTGCTTGCATACTTATGTACATGCTATTCAATGCTACTTCACACTCCAGCATCCCTTATGTCACATCAGAAGTTGATAAGTCAGATTGGAAGGTATATGAGGAGATCTTCGATGCAACTGACAGCAGAGTGCGCTGGTTTTGGCTGGGATAGAGTTAATTTTCTTCATAGTAGCTAGTATGGGGCTATGTTTTGGATTTGTGCAGAAAGCAGTATTGATAATTCAGAGATGTTTTCACTATTGCTGAGCAGTGCTTACACAGAGTCAAGGCCTTTTCTGTCTCTCAGTGAGGAGAGACACCAGTGAGCAGGCTGAGGGTGCACAAGAAATTGGGAGAGGATACAGCTGAGACAGCTGACCCCAACTGACCAAAGGGATGTCCCATACCATATGACGTCATGCTCAACATACAAAGCTGAGGGAAGAAGGAGGAAGTGGTGTCCATTTGGAGTTATGACATTTGTCTTCCCAAGTAACCATTACACATGATGGAGCCCTGCTCTCCTGGAGATGACTAAACACCTGCCTGATGATGGGCAATAGTGAATGAATTCCTTGTTTCGCTTTGCTTGCATGTGCAGCTTTTGCTTTATTTATTAAACTGTCTTTATCTCAAAGTCTAAATTACCCAACAACAACAAAAAGAGGTACACATCTGAGGTAAAAGGGAAGGCTACAAATTATATGAAAAGCTAACGGAGGCAGTTATGGGTGGGATAGAGAGAAATAAGGAAACATAAATCGTTTCAGAGTTTTCAGATAAAGGTGAAATAAAAAAGCAGCATAAAAGGAATTAATTATATTCTGCAAGACTGAATGGGAAACACAGGTCTCAAACAAGCCAGACTCCAGCAGGACTTCCTATAGGCTTGAAGGTAGGTTCAGGATTAAGTACTTGCAATGAACATGCCTGGGCAAAAATTCAGATAAATTCTTATTTTACCCAAGCCACTTCCACCAGTAGTAAATATCCATCCCAATAGCAGCGCTGTTCTGTACTCTTTTTAGAAATATTTTCATTGGCCAGGGTAACCTGTGTCCAACACTGAAGAAAGATTTACATACTAGACGCAGCTAGGAAGTTATTGAGAAAGATAGACAAGGATAAGTATGTTAGGGTAAAATTAAATTAGGACTGTGAAAGTGTAAGCTTCTTCTGGCTACAGACTAAACAGTGTTGCAGCAAATTTTCATGCTTAAAGATTTCTTTTAAGAGTGGCTTGTGATGGATCTTGTCTTGCAAAAAAAAAAATCTGAGCCAATCTACAGCTGTCTAAAAACCGGCACCATGTTAGCTTAACACATCCCCACTCTTTTCTAAAATGAGTGGCTATAAAGTTATGGGACAAAGGTGGAAGTGACCTTTTTGTACTAGATACTCCATCTACCAGTGAAACAGGAGGAAAAGCAAATCATATGTTACTAACAGCAGAATGAATTAATTGAACTCTAGTGAAATATGGTGTATAACAAAAGGTTTATGAACTGAGGACAGGTCAGAAAGCCTCTGCTGTTACAGATTGCTGCAAATTGGCTGTGTCAGCAATGCTTACAGACAAAAATGTCAGGGGCATCAACCCATTAGGAATACTGTATTTAGAAATTATGGAGTGTGCACCCATAATTTAGTTCTGCGCTCTGAGCGTAGCAGTAGTATGGACAGGGTACTTTGGGTTTTCAGGCTTACAGTATCCTCACATCACCTCTGCCACACAAATTACCATGTTTATCAATGATTCCAACCTAGGCAATATCTTCCAGGACTCACATCACATTGCTTTTGAAAGAGCAGAAACACACCATCGGGGAATAGAACTGACTGGGAAAACCGTGATGGCACATTTCTGCCCCTGGAACTTGGTAAAATAAAAATGCTTGGTGGAAACGGTTCAATTTTGACTGATTGCACAGTTAAGTATTTGTGAAAGTTTGGAATAAACTGAGAGAGTTGAAATAAAGAAGTTTCTTAAAATCTTATTATTTGAATTTCCAAATAAGAAAGAGCACGTTGGCTCCTATTGCAACTGGCGATGGTCTTTGTAAAGGAAGAGTCCTTCCTCACCCCTTCATGCTATGCAGGAGGTATCAGCTAAACAGTCACTGCCACATTTGGTAGGTATTACCACAAGGTTAGTTTTCCACATTTAAATCTAATTTCTCTTACTGGCCTGAAACATTCACAGAGATATATGTGAGAGCACCCTGGAGTCTTGTGAATAAGAAGAGAGAGAAAATTCTCTCACAGCAGCTGAAAAATAAGGAAAATTAAATTAAGGTGGTTAGGGGAAAGCAGCAAACTGCTCTATATTTCTTTCTCTCTTTACTCTGGAGATGATGTGTGTGTGTTTGTGTAGATGTAAAACCTTTTAGGCTCTGCTTGCTGAAGGTAAAGAAAAGCTGAATTTCCTCTCTGGCAAACATACCAAAAGGCTGCCAGCACAGTGCATTATTCATTTGCACTGTGTGAGTCATTGCCTGCTCTGTTAATCAAAGAAAATTATTGTGATCAAGAGGAAAGGTGAAAAATAGTCCAAAATAGAATTATAGACCTCTTTTTACCTTATTTTGTTATCAAATTTACAAGCAGCCATGTGCCAGGACAAACAAGGAGCTGAGCCCTAGGACAGCAGACAACTAGACATGGTGGGGTTGGCCCTCACTTGCCTGTGGTCTTAATTTCTTCTCTCCAGAGCCCCAAGCCTTGTACATCAAAAGTTTCTAATTATAATGTAAAAATTTACCTTCCTAAATATATCATACTGCTAAAACCGCAAAATTCAAAATAGTTTTGGACAAAAGTACCATTCCTTTATAGTATTTAATCAGTAGGACTCAAAGCACTAATAAAAAGTAAAATACCATCAAGAACCTGATTATCTGTAAAGGTGGAAAACAGAGTCTCCCAGCCCTGTTCAAAGCCAGTCCATGGCTAAGCCAGGAGCAGAACTCTGATGTCCCAATGGCCAGAAATCTTCCTAGAGCTTACAGCATCTCCATTTTATACTGATTGCTTTAGCTCTTACTGCATCAAAATGTGGATTGCTAAGATATGAAGTCAGATATAACTTTTAAGGAAAAGAAGGGACTGTGTGCTAGGGCCACCGTGTTGCTATTGTGTGTCCAGAAGTCATGTTGGATTTCTCCTCTAAATTTCCTATGTGATTCTTAAGCAAACCACTGTTTCTTCTGTTTATTTTATGTATAATGGGGCTAAGAATAGCTTTTTAGCTCCCAGACCTTCACAGCCTGTGAGGTACTGAGATGCTTTGCGGACAACAGCGTTGCTTAGAAACAAAAATAAAAACCAAAGGTCCCTAATTTTGCCTCCCAAAGAGACTTGGAAACCAAAACAGCGCCTCAAGACCATATTTCTCCTGAAGCACACCAGCAAAGTTAGCTCACAGGCAGAAAACAGAGCTGGGCTGAGACCTGCTGTGTTTTGGAAGCCAGCTGGCCTAGCAGCAAGCACTGTGTCCCCGAGCTGCTGGCTGCGGTTAGCTCTGCCGCCGCCGCACAGCCCACCGCTCCCAGCCTCACTGTTGCCATCCTTCAGGTGCTCAGAGGCTGTGCTCTCCAGAGGCCTCTCTGAACCTCCCAGCCCCCCAGCTCTTCAGCACACTAAGTACGAAACTGTTATTACCAGCAGCTACTGTCCCAGACTGGGACTCTGGTTTAAATAATTCATTTTGATAACAATGTGTAGGTTAATTGATCAGTCATTAATTTTCTTGCTTTGTAGTTTTTCCTAATTATCTCCATCACGTGGAAGGTCCATAAGGCATGTTCCTTGGTGAGTAGGCCTACTTTTTATTGCTTTTTGAAAAAGTACAACATATGTGCAATTATTCAATGCCGTTCCATCTCTCAGCATCCCCTTTGGTGTAGCATATTCTGTTTCTGAACTCTTCGAGACAATAGTTAACCTCTCTTCCCACAAGAAATACTGGTCCTATAGGCTGCAGCAGCAATTCAAGTGTTGATAGAAATTTCAAGAAACAAACACCTTTTTCCAGACCTGACAGCTTTTCCTGAGAAAATTCAGTTACGGGCTTGTGGAAACAATCATGAGCAGCCACAGATCCAAATGTTCCTGTTCCTTTTTTGAAGTCTAAAAACCAAAGCTAGCGAAGAGAATATTTCTCTGGCACAAATATTTATTGCAGTGGCAGAAAGGGTCAGTTGTCACATCCAGACATCATTCTGCTCTGGTACTTTGCAAACGGGCAAGTCTTCCCATATTTCTGCCCTAGACCTTGTTATGGGTACAAGGTGGGAGGCATGTCCTATCCTTTGTGTATTACCTCTTTCTGGTGGGCTGTGAGATGCAGGAGACTGCTCTAGTCTCTAGATAATGTTAGGTTGAAGTGTAAGGAGATAGAGGAGCCATGTGCCTGACTGAGCAGAGATGGTACACCTTCCAAGAATGGAGGGCACTGGTGGGCAAGGGATGTATACGCACATCTCTGTGTAGGCACAGGGCACAGATCACAAGTTACAGGAGGAGATTTCTGCTTTAACTGTTGGAACAGTTGCTTCAGCTGAACAAGATCAAGTTCCTGCCATGCAAGCCTGCCAGGGGACTGAGCTGGAAGGAAGGCAAGGCATGAAGGCTGTCGGTGCATACTAATCTTTAAATAGCAAAGCTGCATCAGCAGAAGTCTGAAATCTTCCAAAGCCACAGGGGCACAACTACAATGCAGGGTGCATTCACTCCCTGTTATATCTGTCCCATGGGATGTGTGATGAGTGCTGGCCACATGCTACCGCCGTGTGAGGAAGAATCCCAGATGTGCCCTGTTTTCCTTGCTCTGATTTCCTCGGGGAAGAAAGTAGCAGCCGGGAAGGAGTTGTGGTGCACTCTCCTGTTGCGCACTGCTAGAAGGCTGGGGGGTACAGGGTGAGTTGCATAAAGCACCTGCTCTGCAATCTAGACGTAGGGGCAAGGTTTTCATTTTTGACAGCAGAAAATCTATGCACACCAAGCTTCCTTTTACAGCCTGGAAAATATGACCATGCTGACCCCGTTGAGCTGTGTAAGATTGCTCAGCAGAGAGGAAATCGAAGGAGTTCATGACTATTTTTAAATTTCATTGTAAGAAAGACAGCTTCACCTTGAAAAAGAAATTCATAAGGCCCTAGCTACAATAGCCTATGGTAGAAGGATTAAGACATACATGAGCTGTAAGGAGATAAATACCTCTGTACTCCTCTTGTAGCTTCCAATGGGCCATTTAATGAGAAACAGTAGAGTGAAAGAGCAAACCCTCTCTGGCCTTCTATGCAATTTTAAAGTTAAATGGCAGGAAAAATTTTTGGAGTATTAGATGTGAATGTTCAGCATAGTATCAACCCAGCAGTATATGACAAACAAACATATTTTCCTTTATATCTGTCTAAATTCTCCCCCAAATTCCAGTGCCTCACCCCTTATACTTCCATTCCAGTGGCATTTGAGGCCCTTCCTCACTATCCATTTACCACATACCACTTCGTCTCCCTACAATATTCTCACCAACATGTTGTTCAAACTTACGTCCAAAAATTCTTACAAAACTACTGTGGTCACCTCCCACGAAACCTCTACCTGAGATACTTTCCTGGGCCTAACAGCTGGAGAAGTCAAGTCACTCCCTGAAAGACTTGGTAAGATCTATGTGTCTGGGCCTGTTGCAAAGGCCCTTCAGTGACCCTCAGGTCTGGCAAAGGAGGTAGTTCTCCAAAACAAAACCCTAGGGAAGTCATGGTAGTATAGCATTCTGAAGAATATAAAGGAAAAGACTACAAAAGTTACTTGTGTTTAATTCTCTGACTTAAAAGGATGGAGAACTGATTTTATTCCCTGGGCAGATACTGCTAAATTTCTGCAATGTAAGTACAATAGCAAAATAATGCTTTAAATATGCTTACATTTGGAGAGAGAAGCACAGACAACCAATTGCATTGCAACAGCATCCCACTTTCATTTGCTTTTCTCATTTATTTTAGAGGTATTTTATTTTATAGAGTTGTTATTTTTTGTAACCTGTTGTTTAATACCGTGCTCTGCTAACCATCACCATTACCCTGTTTTTCTGTCCTTCACCCTTAATTACCCATGGTTCATCTGAAGATGATGACAACTATGAAAATGCAACCATGCAGTTAGAGACAACAAGAAGAATCCTCATAGTGAAAGATTTACACTCTGTGTTCAGTTTTACAGGTGAAGCAGCTGAGATCTTTCAGAGCAGATCACTGCTCTGAAAAGCCAGCTGCTCAGAAGCCAGCATTTCCTCCAGCTGATGACCCTGCTTCTGCTTTCCCATCCTCCGTGTCACATATCCTTTTCCTGTGTATTTAAATAATACGCATTTTCAAGTCCCCCTATGCATTGCTCCTGCTGTTACATCAATTCTTATGAGAAATATTTATCTACTAGTCATTGCTCTTTCCAGGAACATGTCCTTGAAACAGAGTAGATGTGTCAGTTAGATGGGCCAGACCTGAAGCAATGATCCTGAACACCCAAGCTTCTGGAGGAACTCCAGGAATTAGTTTAGCCTGAGTGGCTGCTCAAATCTCTGTATTGGAACTGTCCAAACCACAGAGATATGAAAGCTTTAAGAAAATACAGGTAAGTTTTATGCATCTCTTCCACTAAAATGGTACTTGGGTCTCAAGAGGAAACCAAATAAAATTTCCAACTTAGTTTCCAGGGATTGCTAAGAAAGGAAAATCCTGGAGTCCCACAGATACGCATACTCACCTACCATTGTTCTGAAACCGTGTCTGTAATACCACACTTCTATTCGATACTTTAAGGGAGTTTCTAATACCTCTTTGCTTGCACTGTCTTTAGCAAGGCCTTTCAAGCACTACATGTATTTCTGTCTCTCTATAGTCTTAAAGTATTTCAGGGTATCAGGCTGCACTACTTTTATTATAAAACAATATCCTATTCTTGCAGACAGCCTAGTTAGAGGACAAACGCCAGTAGAAATTCAGTTTTACAGCTATTGAATCTTCTTGGGCCAGTACTAGTTCCAACCTGTTTAGCCCCAATTATTTTTTTTTTCTATTTTTGTTAGAAGAATAAACACTTTAGTTTCAGAACTGACTCCTGATTTTCAATTAAAAATAGCACTTGCTATCCCACAAGTCAAAATGATTTCCTCTATAGAAATATCTTTACCATACAGTTTCTAAAACTAGCAAAGGTAACTGGATATTAAATCAATGGCTCAGCAGATGGGTAGTTGAAATAAAAACAAGTTCTATTGTATTAAATAAGGAGAAATGAATGCTGAGACTGTAAACATGATTAGATTCAATGTAGTTCTTCAATGCCACAGGCAAGTGAGTGAGTCAAGGGCCGTGGTCTCCATGAAGACTTTTCCATAAGGTGTGTTCCTCCACTTCAGCTATCCTTTATAAGTTTGCCTGTAGTCAGTTCCTGTCTTTTTCATTTGATTTCAAAAATGTTTTCCAGCTTTTAGCGTAGCTCTCCCACACACTGATGACCTTTTAAATAAATAAAATGTTAACAGTTCATTCAAGCTATTATGCAACTCATTCGTCAAAGTAGCAGGCAAACGATCAAAACTGGGAGAAAGAAGACCTGTCTGTGCTACTTGATTTTGACTCGCTTTGTTTTCCTGACAGGTTCTGTTTGAGGAGAACTGAGAAGCATGCTTTGTAACTGGTTCAGTGCTCAGAAATTCTCACTGTCGTGTCATTATTCATAGTTTCTGTTTTGATCATTTAAGCAATCTTTTCATGTTGTTTTCCTCCTAGATATATTATCTGACATGCAACAACCAGAGTTTTCATAAAGCTCTTTGGTGCCTGTGGGTACATACGTAGCTGATGCCTTCTTAAATGGCAGTTTCACAGCCTTCGGAGGTATGCTGCAACATCCAAAAAAACAATTGCTGCACTGGAAAGCTCAGGACACTCTTAAAATAATCTACTCAAAACAGTGACATAACTTGGGAGGAGAGGTAGAATCTAGGCAAAGTACAATGTCAAATTAAATACCTTGGTCTTACTTCTGAAAACACACCATTGATTTGGATATATATCAAATCAACAGCAACCTAGAAACTGATAAATTTAAAATGAAGAAATCTTGACATAGAGAAAAAAGGTAGGTAGATTTAAAAACAACCTCTTTATCTTGGCTAAATAAATGAAAGTGAAAAGAAGGCTAAGTTAGGTTCCCACAAAAGTGAATAATTTTTAAAAAATGCTAATACAGCTGCTGTGTTAGAATTTATGGGAAGTGTCACTGCTGTGATATCGCAGCTCTGCTACAGCAAGAAGTGGTATATGAGCCCTACAAATGCACAGGATTGGCCAAATAAACCAGAATTGTCTGAAGGATTATAAAAACAAACCAAAAATGTGTGTTGGTGTGACTGGTACCCCCTGCTCCTGACAGTTACTTTTATAAATTTTGATGTCCAAACTTGCATTTATGCCTCTATAGAATCACAAAAGTCAAGACAAGGAAATCTGGATTACTTCTAGAATGAAATTCTTCTCAGAAGCAGGAATTTCTGTTGCACATCTTCAGAGTCCCAGGTGAGATTCCCAGATAAGAAAAGCCATACAGCAGTTTTACATCTTATACTTTTGTATGTTTATGTGTTTAAATAAATTACTATCCATATTTCCACATTAATTTTTGCATTTTAAATTCTACTTTCAAGTCAACATGAGAAAATATGCCACATACAAAGAAAACCAAACAATTTAATGACACCAATATATAAACACAGTATTTTGACACTGAAATAGTAAGAACTTAAATAGAAAAAAACAAAAACAATTTCATGAAACCTGGACTAAGGACCATTTCCTCAATCCTTTTTTTTTTTTTCTATGTAGGAAGAAATCGAAGACCAAATAAAACAAATGTTTTTATTAGCATGATGTGGATGCCAGCAGCATTTTCTTGGGTGAGAAAACTGACGGATCTTCAAAGCATTTAAATGTAATCTCAGAAAAGTCATTGCATTATAGGGAAAAGTTAGAAAACTAGTTAAAGGACCTCAGAGGACAAGGTCATATCATTCTGTCCTGTCTTGTAACTCTCCTGCTGCCTAGAAGATTACCCGACAAAATGAGATGTGGCTTCTCAGCCAAACTTTCCTATAGGATGTACTCCCTGAAATGGCTATAAACCCCAAAACATTGGTGCAGGCTTTATCCCTTCTTTGCTTGAAGTAGTGACAAGGTTGTCATTCAAATTACCAAGGTACCTATTTCTAGATACCCAACCTGCTTTCCCAAGGCCAGCATGATACTCTGGCTGTCAGCAAATTAAAAAAAAAAAAAAAGAGTTATTTCATTTGAGAGATACAATCACTCAGTGTAATATATGAACCATTGTAAATTTTAGAACGAAGGCAATAAAACAAGAATAATTTCCTTCTGGGCCATGTTTCCCAGACTTGTTCTAACAAATCTAATTCATACTTAGCTGCTGTTTCTAGTTCTCTTGGATCTCTGGAAGACAATTCCACTTGCTTTGCTCTAGAGTTTCCAGTAGAAAAAAAATAGCAAAAATTAAGATTTATCAAATGTAAGTAAAAGAACTGATCTTTGCATTCCCTCTTGCACCACAATATCCATTGTAAGAATGCAATAAGTAGTATTCTCTAAGCAAAAAAAAAACCCAATCAAACAAGCCCCAAAACCTTTTCATCAAAGTTAGATTGATTAGGCTGAAGTTAGGCTGAGTATGCACCACAGCTTCTGAATTTATTCGATAGTTCAGTACAAAAAACACTATATGAAATTCTTAAATCAGAAAAAAAACCTCTCATGGTTTAGATACAGTTGGCAATCGAGTATCACACAGCTGCTCAATCATCCTCCCCCTCCCCAGGTGATGGAGGAGAGAATCAGGTAGAAAAGAAAACTTGTAGGTTGAGATAAAAACAGTTTACCAGGATAGCAAAGGAAAAGATTTATATATATATATATGCACACATAAAAGAGATAGAATGATAATAATAATAGTAATAATAATAATCATAATAGAATGATGCACTATTTCTCACCACCTGATGACCCGCTGACCAATACAGCCCATCCAAGCAGCAATCATGGAATGAAAAAAAAACACTATACAACTATAAATGATGCCGAAATGATTCTGAACAGTGAAAGAAAAAAGGAATACTCTCTTTGACCACTTTGGGTCAACCGTTCTGGCTATATTCGTCCGAGCTTCCTGTACCTGGACATTAGTGAAATGTGGGAAGCTGGACAGTGACCTAGGTCTCTTCAGAACAACGCATAGCATCATCTCACAAAGGTCAACCTGGCCCGTGCTGGGCATCAAATACTTCATGGTTTCTTTGCTTGTGATTCTTTGCAGACCACAAAATCTAGAAACAGCCCAAAGGATACAAGATTGGGTGAAAACAAGAAGTAATGAAACATTCTGCACAGGCTTAGTTCCCCTAACTGGTAATGGCAGATGCCTGATAATGCCTGTGCCTGTTGTGTATGTGTTGCACTGTGCGGTGAATGGCTACTCATGACAAACTTTGGAGTGGGTTTTTTTTAGTTAAGGCAGTAAAGTAAACAAAAGTCATTTCAAGAGCAATATTGTATTAATAAGTTATTCAGAAAATAATTCAGAAATTCAGCTTTCATTTAGAAAACAAGAGTCAACAGACTAACAAACCGATACAGTCTTTAAACCATTTAAGAGCAGACTTGAACTGTGTGCATACAACAAGAGATTTGAAACCAATTTATCAAAGGCCTTCGCATGAAGACCCTTGTACTGACTAAGTGGGCTTACAATTTTACCCTAAAGCTCTATCAAATTTTTTGCAATAATCACTGCCTTATTTCCTCCACAAAAAGTATTTTTTAAAGCCCTATATCTGCTTGTAGAAATCTTCTCCAGTAGAAAGGTTTAAATTCAGGATGCAATTTTGCATTTTGAAGGCAGTCTCTCTGCAGCTCTCAGTCCCATAACACTTACAGGCCTTATGATACAGAAAGGAAAAGCAATGTAACTGGTTTTGTTGGTGTCATTGCCTGACAACAGATAGAGCAGGAAAGTTTGTAGAGATCAACTGATTCCTTTTTAACACAGAGCTTGTTAATTTTTTTTTTTTTCTGGAGGAAAGGTAATTTACTTGGGTTGCGTGGTCAGTCATGAACGGGTTGCTATGGTGTGCAGTCAAGCTTCTAAGCATTGTTTTGTTTTCCATTCTTGCCCGGATTCCCCCTTTAGCCCTATCAAAGCAGTTAAATTTCTTCAACCTATCAAGCTGAGCCATGTCAGCACCTTCAGATAGTCGCTGTTGACACGGCTGAGCAAACCTGCATTGGTCTTAGAGCCCTCAGGACACCCTGCACAGCATGTATGCTCTATACCACCACAACACGCCTGATTAAAGCCCAGACCTTTCTAACTCGTTGTTGGCAAGGTAAAATGCTTTGTACCATAAACATTTAAGATCTTTCTGTTGCCACAAATGCTATCCCAGTAACCTTAAACTGTATGCTGGAAATGGGGAAGGAGGACAACGATAAGGTGCTTGTTTGTGCTAAAAGTAAAACAACACCCCCCCCCCCCCACCCCAAAAAACC
>WHYT01015868.1:140195-150907 GCA_009806455.1 Tetrax tetrax
AAACCCACCCCCCCCCCCCCCCAACCTGAAACAACAACAAAAAACTGTCATTCAAGTTGAGCTGTACCTGTCTATCTGAGAAAGCAGCAATGAAACAAGACTAGTTACATTAGAGAACAAAGTGTGGCTGACAAGGCTTTCAACTACTCTCCATCAAGGACTTGACAAGTGAGTAGCTGTTTTCCAGGTTGTTAGGCACCCAAGTTACTGCACATTTTCTTGTATCCTATGTGTTTTTCATTAGCAGGCACACACAGTGACAGTAACCCATGAATTGCAGGAATCCTATCTTTAACACTGTGAGCACAAAAAAGGCTGGATTTTGAAAAATAGGGATAACCAAGACCATCAACAGAGCTTAGCCTCAGGACAATGAACAGTTTTAAATACTTGTTCTGTTTACTTCATTTCTCAATAATATTCTTATGTCCTAACATTTAAGTAGAGAAACAGAAGAAAATTTTCTTAGAACAAAGAATCACTTTGTTTTCAAAAGGGTCTTTTTTTACTTCTTTACATGCCTACCTGCTTATGTGTGTATTAGTTAATGGCTGTTTACAGAGTGGCGCCCAGAGAGGTAACAAAGAGTTAGTGGAGAGCTAATTTCAACAGAGCTACTAGATCGGTGAAAAATGCTTAAGCTTGTGAAGTTGTTGCTTATTAAGCAAGGGTCATTGGTAATAAGGAAAAAAAGGTTGCATTTGAAAAATAAAGGACCATATCCTCATCACAGTGCTAAACCTTCCTGAGGGATGATGGGCTAGCAGAAGCCTGGCACTGCCCACTGGGTAGGACTGCTCCTTGAACAAAATGGAGTAAAACTGTGCTTCAGCCTTAGGGTTCCTCCATTACTAATCGCACTGGTTTGGGGACCGTAACACTTGTGAGATTAACAGAGCAGAGTTTCCTGGGGCTCTGTGTGTAACGGGCCATCTATGTTGGGGTGCAGAAAAAAAGGCTATGGCCACACTGCTACACAATCAGGAAAGATTTATCTGCCACCCATCTGTACGTCCACTTTGCAGAGCCTAATTAATCATTAAAGAAAAAAAAAGCAGCAACTTTATGGCAGACTTCATATACATTAAAATCCTATTTATATAATCACAAACAAAAGCCTCTGCTACAGTTATCACTCGCAAGTCTTTGGTATTTTTAAATGCACTGTTAAAACATAATGCTGTAGAAACTATGTCATCTGAGATGTGTGTGAATTCTCCACACAGCAGTTAATTACCCAGAGAAATAGTCCATTAAAGTTATTAAGTTATGTGGCAAATAGGTATGGTAGCCTGGATTGTGTTTTTGTGCTAGAACAAACAAACCCATATAACTTGGGAAACAAAGGCTTGGGAACCTGGCAAGAAAAAAATCGCCTGTTCTCTGACTCAATGAAAATAAGTCGTAGGAAATCTCAGAGAACAAAAACAAAAATTGAATTAGAAGCAGAGAAAACTTGTCCTTTAACACAAAACAGAAAACAAATAATGATTAACAGAACAAGAATTAAGATAGAATTGAGGATTGCTTCTGAAATGGTATTTTTCAGTCTGTGGTAAAGGAAACATTCTAATACCAAAGAACCATTGCAGGCAATAGCTACTAGAATGTTATCTTATTATCAATAAAATAGGCTGGTGATATGGAACAGTTTCTTCATCTCTCAAATTATAACTTACTGAAGCATTCTGATTTCAGAACTTGATTTCAAAAGCATTTCAGATCTCATTTCCCTTAAGAGCAAGGAGTATTTTCATTTATATATTATTTTCTTTTACTTAAAATCAGTGTTTAATCCTCTTTCATTGTGCTTCTTTTCAGAGTCAAGGAACACACTTTGCCTCTTTCAGGGAGCATTCACAAAAAAATGTTCAAGTAAAACTCTATTAACTTGTATGGATGCAAATGGTATGGAAAGTAATTTTATTTGTATCTACATTGTGATTCATAGCTCCAGAAACCACTTGTTGAAAAATTTATATTAAATAAAAAATACATTGAGATTATAAGCTTTCTTTTTGTCCCTCCCTTACTTGCTCAACCAGAGCAGGAAGCCAGTCAAAAGTGGTGGTACTTTGCAATTTTATCTCTGACTGCAAAGACAGTGATTTCTTTAGTAGTCGCTTTTTGGGAGTTTAGATTAGAGGCAATAATAACAGATGCACTACCCCTCCTTTGTTAGCTCAGCCATAATCCTGAGGTATAAAATACCCCACAGTCTAAAATCACTACTGATGTACTCTGTGCAAGACTTTTCTGTGTGATGCAGAAGTGAATCAAAACAACTGGAATTAGCACAAAAAGCAAAGAAAAAAAAAAAGAAAAAATCACAGAGCCATAAAATCAAAAGTTTCAGTCCATAATTCACCTAGAATTTGTAGAAAATTAATAAGATAAAATCTTAGATGTGAATACCTCAGAAAATAAAAGTTTAATTTTTTTAAAAAAATCTAATATTAAAGGAGTAAGCAGTCGTGTATTTTTTTCCCTTCAAAAAGGTAAAGAGTCCCGTAGTGTAGCCAAATTGTGTGTGACTGGCTCAGAAGCAGCATTAGCAGCCAAAGGAATCTGGGGGAGCAGCAGGTAGATCCACTCCTGGGTGTTTCCTGGGATTACAGTAAATCAGTATAACTTGGAGACAACTTCCAGAGTATAGGGAGGAGAGGGAGTAACCAGACCAACTGATACTGCCCACCATCTTACCGTATTAAATCAAAAGAGCTAGTGTTTTCTCCTGGTAATGGTACTTCTACCTGGTGACTTGATGGGCAGGAGATGAGTGCTTGGAAGAGTTGATATTGGCACAACTGCTAACAAAATCCATGCTAATTCACCTTTCCATGGATCCTCAAATCAATGTCCTAAGGTAATACATCTCATCCTTCTTGTTCCCACAAAACCTCCTCAATACTCACCTACTGAGAGCTGGTGAAAACCAACACCTCAACGCTACTCCATTCATTATGGAATTAATCTCTTATGGAGAAAAAGTAAAGGAGTTAATGTGGTCTGAGCGAAGTATACTCTTCTACTGCAGTATCAGCTCAAGTGTCTCCGTATCATCTTCTCAACAAGAGTAAAATGGAAGGATTTGTAAAACACGAGTACAGTCTGTCACACATGAAGTTTTTACTGCCGTCCCACATACAAATAATTGAAAATAAGCTTGGGGACTAGAAATAAAAAGTATGTCTGGCACCTTTCTCTTTAAAAGGGTTAATAATATGTGTTGCTTGTGGAATATTTTGGATGTTTTGTAAGGTTTTACTATTTTTCTTTCTGGATGTATTTAGAAAGTTTTATTATGATATTTTATAGTTTGCTGCAATGGGTGAAGAGATCAAAGGAGGACAATATAGAGTAGCCTTGAGTCCTGAAGTGAAATTATGATTCAGTTATTAGCTCTGCTACTCAGAAACATACATGAACTAATGCAGCATCTATCCACTTTACCTTATCTATTGTGACAAGCCTCCTGGGGACTGATGCACATGAAATTCATTTCACATCTCATTCATTGACTGCCTGGGATTTGAAATACCTTTCTGCTCTCCTAGGTTTCAATAAGCTAGACTGCACAGACTCCTTGCCAACAAAAAGTTAGAAAGTAAACTCTGTAGGGATGCTGCTTTCAAGTTTCTTGTGATGCCACTGGAGATGCACTGACTTTCATTTCCAAAGTTGTGTACATGTGTACCTAGGACAAGGATGACTTAGAGAATAATCATACTTTTCCGACCAATGGAAATACATATCATTGTAATCTGGATAATAATGAAGCTTATATCATATAAAGTCAGAGGTTATATTAAAGTATTGTATTAAATATGAGATGTATGGCAATGAGTCTACCTGGACTTGTGCAAAGTATTTGACACTGTCCCACATGATATCCTTCTCTTTAAACTGGAGAGATATGGATTTGATGAATGGACCACTCGGTGGATAAGGAATTGGCTGGATGGCTATGCTCAAAGAGTTGTGATCAACGGCTCCATGTCCAGATGGAGAACAGTGATGAGAGATGTTCCCCAGGGGTCTGTATTGGGCCCAGCCCTGTTCAACATCTTTGTCAGCAACATGGACAGTGGGATACAGTGCACCCCCAACAAGTTCACCGACAACACCAAGCTGTGTGGTGCAGTCAACACGCTGGAGGGACCTTGACAGTCTGGAGAGGTGAGCCTGTGGAAATCTCATCAAGTTCAACAAGGCCAAGTGCAAGACCCTGCACATGGATCAGGGCAATCCCAGGCACAAATACAGGCTGGGCAGACAATGGATCGAGAGCAGCCCTGAGGAGAAGGACTTGGGAGTGACAGTGGACGAGAAGCTCAACATGAACAGGCAATGTACCCTTGCGGCTCAGAAAGCCAGCTACATCCTGGGCTACATCAGAAGAAGCATGGCCAGCAGGGTTGCGGGAGGTGATTCTCCCCCTCTACTCTGCCCTGGTGAGACCCCACCTGGAGTACCGTGTCCAGTTCTGGAGCCCCCAACATAAGAAGGACATGGACCAGTTAGAGAAGGTCCAGAGGAGGGCCACAAAGATGATCAGAGGGCTGGAGCACCTTTCCTATGAGGACAGGCTGAGACTTGGGGCTGTTCAGCCTGGACAAGAGGAGGCTCTGAGGAGACATTATAGTGGTCTCCTAGTACCTAAAGGGGGCCTACAGGAAAGATGGGGAAAAACTCTTCAATAGGGCCTGTTGTGACAGGACTAGGGGTAATGGTTTCCAAATAGAGGAAGGTAGATTTAGACTAGACACTAGGAAAAAAAAAATTTCAAGTGAGGGTAGTGGAACACTGGAACAGGTGTTCCAGTCAACCACATCAACCAGAGATGTGGTTGATGCCTCGTCCCTGGAAACATCAAGGCCAGGTTGGATGAGGCTCTGAGCAACCTGATCTGGTTGGAGATGTTCCTGCTCCTTGCAGAGGGTTTGGACTAGATTACATTTAAAGGTCCCTTCCCACCCAAACCATTCCATGATGCTATGATTATTCCCAGTATCTAGCCTGCAATGTCAAGAGCACTGGCAAAAGTTCCTTAGTGTGCAGGAGGGACTGGCACAAACCACTTGAATTATATGGGATAAGAAAGGGTATTTAGTAAAGCTGAATCCTGAGATTATTGAAGGATTACAGTGGTAACCTTAAGGTAGCCAGTATGGAGAAGGAAGTAAAGCAGTTTCTCTATTATCAGGTTTTTCTTTTACAACTTCAGCCTGAGTATTTGGCCATGGGATGAGAGAAGGAGAAGGAGGTTTCATGATCTCACTGGATACTGGCTGCATCCCATGAGACAGGAGCCACACAAGTGAAAACAAGTGTTGCCAACCCATGAATCATTTCACATATAAATTCTTTGAAGTCTGTTAAAGCAGAGGAGCAATATCGCCCCACTGTCAGTGCCAGTGCAACTAGTCCTGTTTCCCAAACTTCTGTTCATGTGTTCATGATTCCAGTCATGCTTTTCTCTTATATGTGCTTGGAGAGGTTCTCCACTGTGTCCAAAAGCTGAAGTCTTGAGTGCAGGTAGCCTGCTGACCTGTGACTTCATGTCCTTGGTCTCTCTTCTCCATGCACATTCCATTTCTTCTGCTCCCAATTTTGTCCCATCCCCTCCCATACCCACAGTACTCCCCACGCCCTGCCCTCCACATAGCACCCCAGATTCTTGCAGGGTCCCTGGCTGCCTCCTGCATCTCCTCTGCCCTGGGGCGATGCCTTCCTCTTCTGCTTACCTGCTGAGCAAGGAAAAGCCCCTGAAGAGGCCAGTCTGCAATTACACAGGCAGTGATTGTGAGAACCAGCTTCTCAATGTGCACTGTATCTGCTGTGGTGCCCACTCAGCCTGAACAATCACTTGGATCCAGCTCCTTGTTCCCTAAAATTATCCCAGGTGCTCAATAGCTACCTGAGGAGAGGTACAGGTGTAAAGCAAGACCAGAGCCATTCTTTCCTTAGGAAACCAGGTAAAAAATAATCCTTAAGGCACAATACAGTAGAACAAGCAAAATCATATCAGTGAAGTAATTTCCTTCAGCTGGATAATCAGTGCTCAGATTAAACCTGAAGGTAACAGTAACATAGCTGGAAAAATGTGAGTTATCTGATAAGGCATTCCAGAATCCTAAAAATTAAACGTATTCTGAACATTTTTTTTAAATTCTTACAAAACCAAATTTAGACAGTCGTGAGCTGATTTTTTCCTTAATTTCAATATTGATAAGTCTTTAATTAAATCCTCCTAGACAACTTTTTTACATGCAATATGCTATAATATAATAACTTCACAATACCATCTCTAATAATGTATACTATTTTTAAAGTAAGAGCTATAAAAATAATGTTACCAAAATGAAACAGAAAGTACCAATTTACATCTTCAGTCTAAATTCACATGCACTCATGAGTTCTTGGCAGATTTTTCCCATTTTGTCATGTGCAATTTCTTCAGTAGTTCCTAAATTACGAAATAAACAGCACTGGGGAACCTACAAATAAACAAAGGAACTTAACAAAACCGTGGGACTCTCTTACTCAATGGCATCCCTACAAGTATAATTTTGTGCTTAAAGTAGCTTTGTGTTTCTCAGTTTCTGTAATGTTTGTTCACCTGCATGCATTCTGTTTTCTAGAGCTGCTTTTATAAATTAATGGTATGCCTTGAAAACACTCCCTTTTCCTTAAACACTTGTACCAAGAGATTATACCCTGCATCCCTGCATCCTGCAGTTACTTTGTTTGAAGTGTTCTTTCAGTTTCTAGCATGCATACACAGGATAATATGCAACTCATTATAAGAACTTCTTTGTCGCTGAGCTTATGAACTAATTTCAATATTGGTTTTCCTTAAAACAAAACACAAACTTCGCTCCCAGTGCAGTCACATTTTCCTCATGAAACGGCGTTGAATCAGCATGAGAGTATAGTGTAATCTTTCAAAAACCTACAGTTAGTGAATATAACTTGGTTTTAAGACATTTCCTGACATAAAATGCAACATCTAAACAGTTAATATGAATGAAATGAACAGTTAAGCAAATTATTGTTGTTAAAAATTATCTATTGTTATTGAATTGTTTGATGCATGCACAACATAGATGTGATTCTTAAAACACTATATTGAAATACTGTGATACTTCCTTCAATGTGGGACACAAAATAATACTCCCAGATAACACGCTTTGAATTGGGAAATATCTAGTAACTAGTTCTTCAACTGACAGTACAAACCATATAAAAACATACATAAAAGTTACTTTAAAGATCTCACTCAGAATGCATGCTCTATCATTTACTGATAAATTTAGATCCTATGCAGGCTTCTATGCAACACAGGTAAGCTTGGTCATTTCTCTGTATACTGTATAATTACCTTCTCAAACTGTGGTCTGGCCTGAATTAGTGGGGTCACACTGTGACAAAGACACACAGAATTAGAGCACACTGTTTATCACATTGGCGAGTATAATTTATACTACCCTGTATTTTTCAGTGCCACGCTTTTGTACTTTGGTATTTCTTTTATGACAAACATATTAGATAAATCACTTAAGGTTTTTTACATCCGATACTTTTGTAATTTAACATTTTTTGTGGTTTTTTTCATCCTTTAAATTGGAAATTTTGGAGGAAATGTAATGAAGTTAAAATATGTGTTATGTTAAATATAGTTAACAATATAGTATGTGGAAATCCACTGCATGAAAAAAAAAAAAAAAGGAAAAAACCAATTGTCACACATCTGCAAGTTCAATATCCCAACCATTATACAACCCACGGAGTCACAATTTCTTAAAGGCATGAGCTTTTCCCTCATATGGAGTCTTTTCCTCCATCTTGTTCAAAGTGTGTTAGCTGTTAATACAGGAAAAAAAAGTTTGTCCCTGTTTTCCAGCTAAGGTAAGCTGCTTTGTTTAAACACTGCATAAAAGGAGTACCATTTAAGACTGGTGGCAATCTACCTTCTAAATCAGCCGAATATGAAAGAGAGAAAGTTGGGTGCACTAAGGCAATTTAAGCTAAGTTAAAAGGTGGTTAACCTTACCAAAAAAGGGCTGCAATAGAAATAATAAACTGTGAAATTTCTTGATCCAAGGGAGCTTGCATAATATTTTTTTTGTGCTCATTCTAATAAAGTTAAGTTCTACACTATACTGTATTCCAGGTTATGTTAACCCAAATATTCAGCAGTCTGTTTCTAGTTCTGCCACAGCATCTCTATAACCTGGGCCAACAGCCCAGGTGAAGCTCCTCTACACCAATGCACGCAGCATGGGCAACAAACAAGAGGAACTGGAAGCCATTGTGCTGCTAGAAAGCTATGACCTAGTTGCCATTACAGAAACTTAATGGGATGAATCCCAGGTTTGGAGCGTGGCTATGGATGGCTATAGGCTGTTCAGAAGGGATAGGGGAGGAAGAAGGGCCAGAGGGGTTACCCTCTACATCAAGAAATAGGTAGAGTGTGAAGAGTTGTCTCTGAAGAATAGACAGAAGCAGGTTGAAAGCTTATGGGTGAGAGACCAAGGCAACAAAGGGAACCTAGTTGTTGGTGTTTACTATATGCTGCCCAATCAAGAGGAGCCTATTGACGAAGCCTTCTTACTCCAGCTACAGGAGGCATTGTGCTCATAGGCTTTTGTCCTGCTGGGGGACTTCAACCACCCTGACATCTGATGGAAAAGTGGCATGGAGAGCTGTATGCAGTCCAGGAGACTCACGGAATGCACTGAGGATAACTTCATAAGCCAGGTAATAGACAGCCCTACCAGAGGGATGCCATACTGGACCTGTTGGTTACCAATGCAAATGAGCTAAGGTGATGTCAAAGTTGGAGGTGTCCTGGGCTGCAGTGATCGTACACTGGTGGAGTTTGCAGTCCTTAGGGAAATGGGTCAGGCAAAGAGTAAAGTCAGGACCCTGAATTTTAGGAAAGCAAAATTCCAGCTCTTCAAGGAGTTAGTCAATAGGATTTTTTGGGGAAACTGCCCTCAGGGACAAGGGAGCAGAATAGAGCTGGGAAATCTTTAAGGATGCTTTCCATAGAGTGCAAGAGCTCTCAATTCCCAGGTGTGAGAAAGCAGACAAGGAAGGCAGGAGACCAACATAGTTGAGTTGAGACCTGCTAATCAAACTAAAGGACAAGAAGAAAATGCATAGGTGGTGGAAGGAGGGACAGGCATCCTGGGAAGAGTATAAGGATACCACCTGGTTGTGTAGGGATAAGGTCAGGAAAGTCAAGGCATGGCTGGAGCCAAGGTTGGCAAGGAACACAAGGAATAATAAGAAGGGTTTCTACAAGTATGTGAGCCAGAAAAGGAAGGTCAAAGAAAGCAGAGCCTCCCTGATGGGCAAGATGGATCAACTGGTAAAAATGGATGAGGAGAAGACTGAGGCATTCAACAACTTTTTTGCCTCAGTCTTCACTGTTAACCCCTCTTCCCACACCTCTTGAGTGGATGGACTGCAAGACGGGACTCGAGGAGAAATGGGATTTTCTGATGCGCTCCAGAGTTCAGAATGCCTCACTGTGGCTGTCAGAGGAGAAACCTACTCCACAAACACAAGGTGAATTGTACAGAGAAACAGGACCTGCCTGACTCCTGGGCAGAAATCTGTTCTCCTCCTCTCAGCTACAATTCAGAAAATAAAGTCTCCAAAGAAAGCTTTTTAGTAACATCATGACCTTGAAATATGATGGTGCTGATATTGAAATGTAACACACTGCACTTTTTATTTACTGCCTAACTCAGCTCCTGACCTAACAAATCTCTGTGCTACAGTGCAACCTGGCATCACCCAAACTGGCAACACGAAGCTGACTTGCAGTGTGGCTAAGACAGCGTGGGGCTTTGCATGAGGCATCGCCAAGACTTTTTGCCATTCTCTTGCAGCCAGACTTCTCCTAATGCCATGCCTGCAGTGCAGACTTACCCTTTAAATCTATGGATTTGACCAGAATACACACTTGAGAAGAAAACTCTCCACGGGGAAACACATTCAGAATTGACACCAGAACCATCTCAATCTATTGTAAGGTCCTTGTTAGGGGATTAAAATTACTATTAGAGCTAGGGAGGACCACCTTTTGTGTGGAGTGCCACAAACAGTGACCAGGCTGACATACCCAGGAGCTTACTTTATACTCTACTGGCTGTCATGTTAAAGACACAGCTGTAGTTGTCATTGACCAACAATGCTGAACTTTGCAGTACTCCTCCCTTATTGTGGTGACACACCATTCTCAGCATGGGCTGTGTGCACTGACCCAATTCTTACAAGCAAGCTTGAAAGCAGGTAAAACAAGACATAGGACTTATATTAGCAGAAGGTGACAGCATGATCCAAATTATTTTAATACTTCAACATGGGCTGTCATCCCTAGTCTAAACAGTGAACACAAAAAGACAGATGGTCCTGAACAAAAACGTATGCTCCCTGCTGTATGATAGCTACAGCAGAGATGGGGATGTGTTTGTCTATATCTTAACAATACCCCAGAGGATGCTTTTGTATTCCACACTAAGAAATATCAGCATAACAGATGCTTTTCCCCTTTAGCATTACAGAGTTCCTTCAAAGTCTGCTCTGGCCCTGATTTTCCATGGTGGTCAGCTGCTCTGAGTCAGTGTGTTGAAAAAGCGGGCCCCCAAATTATTGTTATTCTGTCCTGTTATTCTTTTTTTTTTTTTTTTTTTTGC
>WHYT01015868.1:151384-165315 GCA_009806455.1 Tetrax tetrax
TCTCTAGTTTAGAGAGAAGGATGTCGTGCGGGACAGTGTCAAATGCCTTGCACAAGTCCAGGTAGATTATGTCCGTTGCCCGTCCCTTGTCCACCGATGCTGTTACCCCGTCATAGAAGGCCACCAAATTGGTCAGGCACAATCTGCCCTTGGTGAAGCCATGCTGGCTGTCACCGACCACCTCCTTGCTCTCCATGTGGCTTAGCATGTTTTCCAGGAGAATCTGCTCCATCACCTTGCCAGGCACAGAGGTGAGACTGACCGGCCTGTAGTTGCCCGGGTCTTCCTTACTCCCCTTTTTGAAAATGGGGGTTATGTTCCCTCTCTTCCAGTCATCGGGGATTTTTGATATCTCTTGATCACCTCTCATTTAATGTAATATTTTCTCGCTTAGAACTCCAACTGATTTACATGAATCAATGTATTCAAATGATTATATATTTTAATACACCTAAACAAAGTCACTGTCGTTAGATCAGAGAGAAGTAGTTTGCTTAATAAGCAACATAGGCAGTCAAGACCATAGTCTTTAGGTTTTACTCAGGGTCTCCTGCTCCTCTGTGGAAATGGCTGGAGAGCAACCTCTCCCTCTGAATATTTGACTCAAATTTAATCCAATTGGCACAAGTGTGAGCCTTACAAGGGCTGGGAACCAACGGGCTGTGAATCACATTGCCTCCTGAGAAAAAATGAAAATCTCATTTACTGCCTTTACAGCAAAGGGCAGGAAGAAAAACAAACAAAACAAATGTAAGAATTTGTCCATAGTTACACAGCTTAAAAAAAAAATAACATTAGTGGAAATGCATGCTTTATGAACCACTCTAAGTTTTCAGACTGAGGACATTTGCAGTCACAATGTTGACACCCTGTCCGAGGAACCTTTAAAGATGATAGGAAAAGAAGCTAGGCTGTAGATAATCCTGAACAGTCAGTCATACTGTTAACCTTATTTGTGGACAGAAGGAAAGACAAGTGCAAGCAATATTGTGATCCTTGAAAACTCAACCCCACCTGGATATCAAATGCTTTCTCCTAAAAGCAGCAACAGGTGAAGGTATGTAAGAGGCAACCGTACAAAAGTTTGCAAAACTCAGTTTTGCAGAGACCGTAGCTGAATTTTAGTCTTCCAAAAACATGAATTTTGCTGAAACATCTTGGCCATGACAGTTAAAATTGTAGTTTAGATTTTATGAAAAAAACATTTGCTAGTAAACACACTGAGAAGATGTAAGAGTGCACTGAAGCAGTACTTTCAGTGCATTCACCAAAGTTACTTTATGAGAGTTTGGAATACTCCACCTTCCAACCATTAGCAATATTAGTTCAGTGAGCATTAGTTTGCCCTACAGAATATTTCTGACCAGAACCATAACAAGGAGAAAACAGGTTAAGTGTCTGTTCCAGTGTTTCAGCCTATAGGACAAAAACAAGGGACGGATTATATCGC
Organism: Tetrax tetrax; assembly: GCA_009806455.1. Taxonomy (NCBI): domain Eukaryota; kingdom Metazoa; phylum Chordata; class Aves; order Otidiformes; family Otididae; genus Tetrax; species Tetrax tetrax. The sequence continues at coordinate 152,835 of WHYT01015868.1, forward strand.
CAAATAGGAAATCCTGCTGAAAACCCAAACCAGCAAAAAAACAAGCATCTTTCTCCTTCAAGGAGCTTATACTCACACTCTCTTAAACAATTTAGCTTTTCTTTTGAAAATGGAGATTATGAAGAGAAAACCCTATTTCATATGCAAATTTGCTATTGTGACCGAAAAGCACACGAGAGCGCAGAAAGATAGGATATGATGCATTGTTTGCTCAAGCAGCCTCTAGAACAACCAAGCATTATGCATTATTTGTGAGACAAGCACAAAAATTGCCAAAAGAGGATGTCAGTTTGACCTCCAGTCACTTTTACACTTCGGAAAAGCTTAGCATGATGATAAACACTCAAACCGAGAACTGCTGCACAGTGCCTGCCTTAATCTGTTGATAATCTTGGATTACTTTTCCAGTCTTCCCTGCTTTAGCAGCTTCTGTCCAGCTGTAAACAAAAGAGATCATGTGGAGATTTCTTCTACCACTCATGGAGATGTCACTTGCTCACTGACTAGCTGGCAGGTTTTGATGGCAAGTCTGCTCACTCATTGGAAATCACGCCTGTTGCCTAAGTGACCAGTAATCCACTTGAAGAATGAAAAAGAAGTTACTAAGGTGCCAAGGGACTCTGTCTAGAAACGAGAAATATTTGACAGTGGAAAAATATGTGTTTGTAGTGTTGTTTGGTTCATTTTTCCAGGGAGAGCTGAAACCACAGAAGGCAGACAGAGATTGCTAAAACTCTTTTGCACATAGATTAACTTGTAATTCACTTATTCATGCATGTGGGAATAGAGCTTCTCAGACCAACTTCCTTCAGCAATAATGCGGTTTATGCTTCTGCTCTTGTGTTTTAATAAAAGTCATGAGATTAAAAATCCTCCCTAGTGACTGCTATCCCAGAACTGAAATGTAAGAAAGTGGATCAAATACGGTACCTAGAAAGAACAGCAACTGCATTTTTAGAAAAAAATAAGGGATCAGTTGTAATGTGACATGGCTTCTCATGGGATATACTAATCCTGCTCAGAAGAATTAGCTTACTTGACTCAATTGCTCCTTTGAGACTTACAAATAACACACATTTTACTGATATATATTTGCATGGTATCAAGAACGGTGTCATTTATGCTTTGAGGTGTTCCATAATGTAAACTCTAATTATAGAGGAAATTCTAATCACATTAACATAGTATTATACTAAAGCAGTAGCTGTTTTACAGGTGAAGTAGAGAACTTCGTTTTATTTGCCGTTTATACATACTCTGGTCCTGGACCATAAGAACAAGTTCTGGACATTGTGGTTAGATAAACAAATCACAAGATTTGAAGGTTACAGCAAGTCATTGTTCATCAAGGGACGTAAGTTTTTATTTTTCCCTGTCTTGACTAACCAAGTCATGTAAATTATGCAGGACGCTGCTCTTACTCCTTTGAGTAGTGCCCAGCCAGGTGAGCAGTCCCATAATTTCCAGTAAAAAGACATACTACTCTCTGTGAGCAGGAGTGGCAGAGTGGGCCCTCAGTAATGGGAGAATGTCGTTACCACTTACTGGCTTGCTGCTGCTCTGACAGCTACAGATCTGAGCATTACTGTGGAAGGCCACGTGAAAGACAGATTGAGGGACATACGAGTGTATTTCATGAGAGACGGGGAAGAACCAAACAGAGGAGATAATCTCATTCTTTAGATAAGACAAGCTGTTTAAAACAATGTAGCATTATCTACTTTAAGTAACGAGTAGTAACACTCAATTTAACAAGCATTGCTTACTGTAGGAAGCTTAATTACTCTTCAGCATACATTCAATACAAAATTTCTCATGCTGATTGCTTCAGCTGAATGTCAATGTATTATGTCCTAGCGACTTCAGTGGAAACTGCTATGTAGCAGCGAAATTTCCTTCTGCTCTCTAAGTGACATGTGATGAAAAATTATTTAATGAGCTGCTGCATCTTGCATCTGTGTAAATAACTTCCATGCAAACATGCATTACAGATGATCAATGTGGCTTCCCCAGTGCTGAAAACGGTCAGCAGTTTTGACTGCACAAGGTGCCTTAGGATATTGTGAGAAAGAGATTTAGAGTGGATTCCGCAGCACTTTATATTGATTTAAGCCTGGCTTGCTACAGACGTGCTTTCCCTATCCCTCCAGCCATCCTTCCACACCCCCTCCTCCTTTCAGCCACTAGTGAGGCTCTAACACCTCTGTTGCTTCTCACAGCGATGCTGAGCCTGGCACCAGTGGTTCATAGACCTGCAGCTGAAGGGTAACTTGCACCACGAAAGAGGCAGCATCATGTGTAGGAACAAGCAGGGAAATACAGTAGGGAGAAGGTAGAGTAGGGCAAAACTCAAGTAAGAAAATCTAGAGAAATCTTAAGAAGAAAGATGATTCTTGAGAGATAACTGAGGCTGGTGGTACCACCAGCAAAATTGGTCAGGTGTCAGGCTGGACCACAGGAGGATGCTTCTGGGGGACTGGAAAGGGAGTGCTTGTGTGGTACATGAAGCAGGTGGCATGGTGATGGGCTGGAAGTGGCACAGAGGAACTGTGTATCTGCTACTACTGGTGGTAAACAGGGAGTAGAAAGCACTCTGGAAAAGAGAAGACATTTCTGAGCTCCTTCTGCCCCATATTAGCACAGTCCAACACAGGTTTCACAAGGTTTACAATTGTTTCTAGCCAGAAGTCTTGTCTTTCATTTTTTTTTTGTCAGCTATATAACTGACATATATATTATATATAGATATAGACATATATATATATATATAGATAACATATATATGTAATATATATTATTATATTATACATCATTTATATATTCCTATTCTTTTAGGAATGTAAATCCATCCTCAGATCTTATTTTGGCATGATACACAGGACTGGTTTCCCCATGCGGGACTGTATTCAACTTTCACAGTACACGTACTTGTGGTGTTGCTGATGGCAAAATACAAATAAATTCAGTTTATTCATAACCAGTTTTGTCTTCTAAACATACTCACTTCTCACTACTCAACAAACCAAACAACAAAGTTAATCTTCATTTTTATTCATTAAGACTAAACAGATGACAGAGGAATCACTGGTGAAACATACGAACAGGTTGCCTGGAGAGGTGGTGGATGCTTCATCCTTGGAAACATTCAAGGCCAGGTTGAATGGTGCTCTGAGCGACCTGATCTAGTTGGAGATGTCTCTGCTTATTGTAGGGGAGTTGGACTAGAGACCTGTAAATGTACTTTCCAACCCAAACTATTCTATGAAATTAGATGTTTGTAATTCTGACCACTGGCCCTGCACTAGTAGCCAAATCACTAAGTTTACCAATGGTATCCTCATGCATATTGCACCTAATTAAGTGTAGCTTCAAGGCATTTAGGATTTAGAATTATCAGCCCTGCCATGAATTGAGCTGCCCTAGATTCTGTTCCAATTACTTTTGGGGGATAAGATAAGAGAAGAGAAGAGAGAGGAATTTTTGGAAAGTAGTGGAAGACTTTCAAGACTCTAGCTGTTTAATAAATAGATTTTCACTACAGACAGATAAATTACCAACCTTTGTAAAAAAACCCTTAATTGGGCTTTGAAGTATGACCTGACCACATTAAAAGCCCTGAATTTGAAAGAGAGATTTGCAGCATGAACAGGAGTCTGCGACAGTGAGAACATTTTGGTTTTGTAGAGGTCCTTGTTGTAATTGCTTTCAGCTGAGACTGGTGGGTTTTGGATATTAATCAACAGTGAAAGCAAACAAGATGTAATGTGGCACTCCTTTGAGCCAGAAATAGAGAAGTCTGAGTAACCAGAGGAGCATGAGACACTTGTAAAACTTTTGCCTGCTCCTGGGGAGAATGTGTGTGTGTCCCCCCCCTGCCACCTCCACCCCAGAAAACATCTTTAGTCATGCTACTGCACCATTGATGTTCAGAAAACAAAGTTAGCCCTGTTTCTGCCTTAAGTTTGTGGTGAAGTTGCCTCACTAATGGTTAAGGGCAATGGAGATGTATTCTAAGGTGTGGGCTCTCAAAACTCTACATATCCCTCCTGTCTCCCTCTAAGAAGTATATTTCAGTCTCTATACTGCTAAAAAGCAACAGCATCTGGGAATTATCAGAGCAACAGGCAATATGTATGTCAGATAAAGTAAGAGGATGCTGGCTTTATAGACTGACCTCACCCTAATCTCCCCTGGAAGGAAGAAAACAGCACAAGAATTGTCTTTGCCCAGGGCTCTGAACCCAAGTACCAGGTGGTGCCCACTCAGATGAGACCTGTCAGAAGAAGAACTGCCCCCCCCATCAGAAGATACCAGCTAGTAGGCAGCTTGCTCCCCAAGTCTGTCATCTGCCCAGCAAAGTTTGCAGTAATTGCAAAATATGTTTCTGAAAGGGATTCTTCTTGTCACAACTCTGACATGTTCAGTAGGGACAAAAAGCAGGATAAACATGACGTATACCCTAAAGACAAATCACTGCCTAATTTTCCTCTAGCTACAAAGTGCTGGCAACAATTCCCAGTTCTCAGCAGACAATACATATGTGACGTGCCGCCCTGTACCCTAAACCCCAACAGGTCTGTCATTCTAACAGCAATTACAATCTTTGGTTAAGTTAAAAGAAGGAATCTAGAACCGTGAGGCATGAACAGATGACAAACTGAAGGAATTTGGGGTTAAGTAACATGCCAAGCACTCTACTCGGAAATCAAAACAAAATTAATTTCAGTGTCTTCATTACTTCTGACAACAGCCTCAACTTGCTGCCTGAAAACCCACTGCTGCCACCCGGTGTTACTATGCCAGCATCGGCTTGCATTTACCGGGAGCAAGCACTGGACTTTGCACGCAAAGCTAGGAGTTTCAAGATAGATGCTTATGGCTTCTAGCAGGAGAAAACAGAGGAAAAGGCAATGTTTGTACATATTTAGTGTTAGTGTGGGATTCCAGCTATCTGAGGCGTTGTGTGGTGATGGCCTTAAGAAAACTGCAGAAAACAGGACATAACTGTTGTTGTTCAGTTGTTGTCAATGAGAAGATATTGGTAGATGGACTATTTTATTTAATTAGGAATCACACACAAGTATATTAAGTCCCCATGAAATTAATGAGGAGCAAGTGACTAACAAGAGCATACCTTTTTTTTTCATTTAGTTAATCCACTTTCTTTCAAGTTTCATTTCATGGATTTTCTTCAGCAGTGCTGCTTCGCTAAGCAAAACCTAACATGTCTGTTACAGCCAACAGAATGAACTGCAAGTTGAAAGGTAGATTGAGAAGAAAAGCATACATTCATTGAGATTTTCCAGGTGATCAGTAATATTCAGGAGCCTAACTTGCTTCGCACTCCAAATTGATTGTTTCACCCAAGATAATTAAAACCTACATTCTCTGAGTGCAGCAGCTGCTTGTGAATGTCAATGTTTTGGCCAGAAGCCTTTTCTCAAGACAATTCACAATGCAGTATCCATTAAAATGCTGTGCTGTGGGGAGCATGTTGTGATTGAGAGACTTCTGCTCATCAAACCATCCTCATTATTATCAGTTTTGCACTGAGTTATTCTTCTGTGACAGGTTTGGTTTCATTTTGTTCAGAGGAAATCGAGCTAAACATTTTCTGTCACATCCTCTTGAGAAGGAGCAATGTAGGAATGCAAAAATAAGGAGGAGAAATATAGCTCTGAAGGGCTTACCAGGCTTTACATGCATGAAATAATAGAGCCATCTGATTGCTACTTGTTATCCCTTATGCTAGAACGTGGGGCAAGTTGCAACAGAAACCTCTATCATCCTTAGAAAGGGCACAGATTGTGTCATTAGATTAGATTGTGAAAGAAATATCAAAAATACTAGTAGCAAAATAATTGAGATCGCATAAAGATATCTCCAGTTCCTGGATTCTCTCAGCTCTGTCAAATTTGACAGAAGCCCAGCCAAAACAGGAGACACAGCTTGGGTGAGATTTCCTCAGCTGGCTAAACCGAGCTGCTGCCTTCCAGCTCTTCCACCAGACTCGGTGAGTTTGCTGCCCTTGCACTACCCCTAGCAATTGGTCCATCCTCTTGTGAGTCAATTCAGTGCACTAGGATGGCAAAAAGCCACTCACTCCTTTACTGTGTTACTTTTAGCAGGATACTCTGGCCAACAGAAGGACTAGATCAGTCTTGGAGCTGGCAGAAAGAAAGCGAGGGGAGTGGGAAGATGGAAGGCATGGGGCAAGTACCCCTGCCCCAGTACTCCAGCCATGCAGCTCCCCACTATCTGTGCTCCAGCTCTGTTTCCCTGTCTCATACCCCAGCCTTCGCTCCTTTTGTGAGCCCTTTAGTGATACTGTTTCCACAGAAGCCTTCGCTCGTAAATAAAATGAAAAGCTACTGCTTTATGGCAAGTTATCCCTATCAGAGAAGGAAAAATCAACAGCTTATTTAAGCTCCCATTATTTAATTCAAATGTTATGACTGAACTTCTATTGCATTACAGTAGATCTGTGGGAAGATATAGCAAATTAATTAGCAATGAAGGAGCAAATAAAACGTTATCAGAGTTTGAGTGCAAGCAGTAACCTCCTCTTAAATACCCATTAACTATTGCTTCAGTGATAATAAATTATGATAGACCATGCAATAACTACCTGAATATCAAATGATCTTATGAGGGATGCACAGGTAAAAAGTGCAAAATGAATTCATTCTAGTAAGACACAATGCCTTTGCAATAGAAGAATTATTCAGGAAACAATCTGAGATCATTTTTTATTGCGTTATCTTCAGGATCCATCAAAAGACATAAAAATGCAAAAGGACAAAGTGTGGCATTCTATGCTAGACATAAGCATCTCAGATGTGATCAGCAATGGGCCAAGGATCCTTCTATGTACCCCCCGAAAAAGAGAGAATGCACCTATTTGGCCAGATACACTCAAATCCCATATCAAGTTGAGGAGAAAACCCCTTGGACTAAAAGACATAACCTAATAGATCACCACATTTGCATTACAGGGGAAATAACAACTATGACAGAACCCCAAACTGGCTGATCTGTGAATATTAAATATTACAAAGCTTTACCTTGTGAACATTCAGGGCTTTTAAGAATTCTGAGCAGGCACAAATGTTCATGTAACATTTTAATTCACCAGTAGAGGCCACCACACGCTTCATAAAATTATCAGACCAGCCTGGTCAATCAGTTTATTCATTTCGAAGCCAGGTGAGAGCTCTAGACTGGGTCCCACCAGTCAGACTGCCACTCCGATAATCCAGCAGAAGTGGCTGCTCCTTCAGAGGCTAATTTTTCCTCGAGTATTTTTTCTTTACTTTATCTCCTTTCTCCTACAACCCAGAATTCATGCCCATATCAGGTCAAATTCATTCTCAAGTTCCCATCCCATGCATTTGCTAAATGGTTCCCTGAGTGTTTTCTGTAGTTTTCCTCAGCTTACAAAACCACTGCAGGTGCAACGTGGCAAGGCTTTTCTACATGGTGTAATGGTGTTCAGTAAGAAGGATGACAGTGCTTTGTCTTCAGACATTAGTCTATGACAGAAACACAACTTCAAATCTACGGCTCATCTTCTGCCTAACACATCCTAGACATAAGCTGAGGTTTTTAAGGCCCAGTGGTTTTCCATTTATGTTCACCACACAGCCTCCTAGGAGATACTTCCAGTGTTTCTTGATACCTAAGTAAAATAGTTTTCCAAATGTACACAGAGTGTATAAGTCATATTTGCACATAATTCATCCATACATACCAAAGTGTGTGATAATTTCCACACTTATTTCCATTCCAGAGATACATTTACGCCTGTAGAAAGATTCTTGTTTCAAGGTTTACACTGGTACTAAATAAAAAAAAAAAGCACTAAAGGAAAGCAAATGGCATTTTCTGGACAAATATAACCAAGTTATTTTAAATTTTCACTCCCAGCTGAAATCCATGCGTTGAACTGCAGTCACACAGCCAGTTAACAAATACACGAAAAGGAAGGATTTCTTTTGCTGTCTCTTAAATCCATCCTTACTGGGCCATTGTCTAAATCCAGCTAGCACTGCCAGCATGCTGACATATTTGGGATTTCTTACTGACAAATACTGCACTGTTAACATACTCAGCTGTCTCTGCTGAGTGTAAAATGTGAAAATGCAGATATGTCCAAAAGTCCAGCAGACAATGAGACAAGGTACCTGGTTCATTAAAAGATGCTGTCAGGACTCTAGTAGCTTTGAGACACTTTCTGTAATCTGTTAAAATGCTCTTCCAGGAGGAAGGTGTAAGTAACTTGTTATTTGAAGTGCACAATATATATAAAGTCACGCAAGCAGTATGATAAAGAACAAAGTATGTCTATGATACTGAAATGCCAGGCAGGTCAAAAAGTGAGTGGGAAAAGGATTAACAATGAGTGATAAAGATGGTAGACAGTTCATTAATGCTGTTTCTGAATAGAATTATTCTGAAGATGAAGCTAAAACCATTTTATAATGTACATCCCCATAGTGAAATGAGGAAAATGCATCAGGTATTAGACTTTCTGAACTAACGTAGAAAGCATGATGAATGTCTTTTCTTTTCAATAGATGAAGAGCAGCATTATGTAGTCTCATTCAGAATGTCATTTCACTTACGCTTTGACAAAAATATAAACCAGGAAGAATAAATAAGAATTTTGAAAACTTATTTTTATTCTACTTTAACATTTATAACTTAGTTGGTTTCCATGTAGAGTGAATCACATATAACTACAGTAAAAGTCTGAATAAACCTGAAGTCTAAAAGCAAATACAGAGTGTCTGTACACATGTATGTGGGGTTTTTTAATCTGCTCTGTTCAGTAGATATTACCTACTCTTAGAAAACAGAAAGGACTTGGAGACTTCCGCTGCTGAAAACAAATCTTTAAATAATTTTTAACAATTCCTGAGGGTTAGCTCTGCAAAATAGTGGTTGTTATGCTTAAAACATCTGTACCTTAATTTCAAGTGTGATTACACGTCACTCTTAGCATGAATGCAGATGTAAGTGGGCAAAATGGATTGTATTCAAGAACTGAAGTAATATATTTAAGTGTAAGGAACTTCTATGAACACAGAAAACAGCATTTACCAGATCTAGTCTGTTAGGTCCAATACTTTGTTGTCACAGAAAAATATCATACACTTTTGTTAAAACTAGGAAAAACTATTTTCAGAACAATTCTGTTTTGGTTTTTTTAATGGAAGACCATAACAGACCTCATTTATCTTACGAAAAGCCTGTTCAACCTAATTTCTAGTCTGAATTCTATCTCTGGGAAACTGTGCCACAATTCTCTGCTAGCTTAAATGACTTTTCTTGCTTCTCAGAGTTTACTTCTGTAGTGCATGATTAGTGATATCCCTTCTCAGCCTTGCCTATATCTGACATGGTCCTCTTGCAAAATAAGGTCATGTGAAACAGGGTCTAGACCTTAGATCATGCTGGTAGCAATGTGTTCCGGTTTTCACACTTCATGTAGGAAACCACTACTGTGTACAGCTTTTCAGATGAACTGTGCCGATGTCTTGCACAACAGCATCATGTTTCGTATTGTCTCTGCCAGAAATATGTGCCCAACACCTATACCTTATGCATGTTGTCTTCACAGCCATATCTTACCAGAGCAGATCCTGATATGCCATCTCTAACTGATGACTTTGAGTGTAGATGTTGTTGCAAAAATTAGTGGTACATTCCCTACTGCTATCTATGATCTCATTTCTCTTTCTTGAGTTCTCAAAGTCTTCTGCTTTTGGGCATATGATACTGGTCCCCCCACCTGGCACTGCTTATGCCTATGTTTCACTGCATTGTGTCATCCACACATATACACTTTACCAGTACACTTACTTACCTTTTCCTGCTTTCAGCTACTAAAATCTAGTTTTGAGGTAGACCACAAATAAATTCTCTGTGATCATTTCCCTTTCAGAGTGTCTACCAGTGTAACTGTAGAAGTTAAAAAGCTATCACATATATAGTCACCATGATGGCTGTTACTGTACAGATAGTGTGTCACCACGTCAATATCAGGATGAACGGATCTGGATAACTACTTATATTAAAAGAAAAATTGAGGAACTTTTAAATTGCTGGCAATTACATCAGTTGAAAAGAATATGTATTCACTTGAACTGTTTCTCCTTCTTAACACTTCATTTAGCCTGTGATGGTTTAGCCTGAATTACCACACAGTTTCTCGCTCACCCTTCCCCTCCCCAGAGGCACGGGGGAGAGAAATGGGAAGGAAGGAGAACTCATGGGTTCAGATGAAGACAATATACTAAAATAACAAGGGAAAACTACAATAATAACAGAATATAAGGATATTAAAATATACAAAACGAACAATGTATGTTTTCTCACCACCCAATGTCCCAATACAGCCCATCCTGAGCAGTGATCACGGAAACAAAACCGAGCGGCACGCAAAGGAGCAAAAGGGAGCCAGCAAGGTAAAGGGAACGATGCCAGCAAACTGAGGAGGAAAGAAGGATGCCAGGAAGGCAGATACCCACTCTGGCCTGCCCCACTTATATACTGAGCATGATGTTTATGGCATGGAATACTCTCTTTGGCCAGTTTGGATCAATTATTCTGTCTGTCTTTCTCCCAGCTTCCTGCATCTGCAAATTAGCAAGACTTGGAAAGTAGGACGGTGTCCTTGGTCTCATTCACAACAACTCATATCATCAGGGTGTTTATCAACATTCTTCACACACGAAATCCAAAACATACCAGCTACTGAGAGGAAAAATTAACTCCATACCTGCGAAAACCAGGACATAGCCTTAAACTTTTATTGGGCTTGACAAAAATACAAGACAAAAGAAGGTATTTGCTACTTATATCTATAATAAAACATCATAACAGAAAAAAAAAATGCTGCACTCTTCTAAAATCAAATTCATGAAGTGCAGAGGATTTGGGAGGGAAGGAAGGAAACATGAATAAACATGCTGTGTATCTCAGCAAAGCCAACTCTACACATTTATAAATCATTAGCAAAGTCTACAACACCCCTGCTCCCCAATGACTTAAAGGCCATTTTAATTCACCTCCATAAACTGTAAAGAATGCATCTAATATGAGTGCTAATGTTGATCTGTCCTGCTGATGGATCCAGCTATGATGGATGCCTATGAAAAGAGAGGAGCAGAAAGGGAGATCAGGGAAGTCCAGCAAGCCAGCTGCAATGTCAAATGGTTTTAGAGCCTGCCCATTGGAGTTCTCTGTTTCTCCATTCTAATAAACTCAGTTGATGGGTACCTGGGTATCAAGGGAATGTCTGGGTTATTCAGGCATGAATAAACAGTCCCTGTCTCAGTCTTGTCCCCTAAGGACTACAGAGAAGACTTCTGATTGCGACCAAGAGCAGAAAGACAAGTTGACATTGTACCACGCCCTGCCTTGAGGCTGGTACCATTTTCACATCCAAGAGACATTAAATAGTAGATTTTTACAAATATAAATAAGGAACAATTCTGGAAATATTAATATGCTACTGTGATATATTATATAAATAGTCCCAGGGACATAATTCAAGAATGTACAGAGAACAGTTAGCCACTGCTGGATACCAGACATAAAAATGGTCCCTTGTAACAGCTTGGGATTGATCTGGGCTCATACATCAAAGGGCAAATAGAATGGAAGTAGCAATTTCATTACTGAGTCTGTCAAAAGAATGTATTAATTGATCTGAATTCTTTACTGTCTTTAATGGATTGAGCTGCCAGAGAGAATTAATGCCTCACAAATTTGGGTGAATTATAGGTTAGGATGCTCACAAGCTTGTCAGAAGAAAAATTATCTCTTTACAATGAAACTGATGGCTAAGGTTAACTCCTCCAAGTGCCAAAAAGAAATGGTGCTAAATGAAGATATTTAAGATATTCATTTAAAACAAAATAAAACAAAAAGAACAAAATAAAGAAGTTTATCTCCTATCAAATCTTACTTCAAAAACTGTATTTTCAGATTTAGTATTTCCTTGCATAAAGATCTGAAGAAAAACAACACTCCAGAATGGTATTTAAAGGAAAAGTGCCTTCCATATGGATTAGAAGAGTGCACAACAAAACATACTGTTACTCACATGTGGAGAATTACTGTTAGTTTCTTACAAAATAAGAAAATTTTGTGCATAGAAGTCATATCCCTCTATGGACTAACCAGGTAGAAACCGAAAACATTCACGTCCATAGTGAAAAATGGACTGATGGATCCTGCACATGGACATAGCCTGCTTTCTGTGTGTGGTTCAAGGTCCGAGCTTCTGACAACTTTACAGCACTCATTAATGTTCGAGGACAGGCATGGACTGTGGCTGATAACGAGAGGAGTGCATGGATGTGAATCTTTCATAAGGAATGGTATTTTCTATACCACTGCTCTAGCCTGCCTCTGCAACTCTCTCCTTATAAAGACTTTGTTTGATAGCCTTTCTTCCTCTGCTATGTTTGGG